>JAQPPZ010010496.1:0-32040 GCA_028583015.1 Wollemia nobilis
ATGTGTAGACACCAAAACGGCACCAATCCGATTATGTGACTGTAAACATTGATCGCTTTGACAAACACAGCCCCCAGGGCAGCCCTCAGAGGTCAAACAGTGGTCCTAACCACTTTCATAGCAATTTTGTAAGGTCAAGAGGCAATTTGGCACATTCAGGCACTTTGCTCAGTATTCGTCTCACACAGGGACGAATTCAAACTGGGATCCATCTCACCCAGGGACGAATTCTGAATTCATTTTTGGTAGGGACGAATTCCGTGTTTAACGGGAAAAAAGAAGAATGGCGCCAAGTGGCAGCCAAGGACTGTTAGTTGATGACCCCTGCCTCGCACGCGTGTGTGGGTGGGCAGATGGGCCGTTAGAGGACTGTCACAAGGGCAGTTATGAAAGCACAAGTCATGGAGGACTCTCCTCCCTCATGGGAAGACATGACCGCCACATGGCACCTATGACCAACACATGGCGCTTATGCATCCCTCTCAAAAGAGACCCCATGGGTCTATAAAATGGTGGACTTTTCTCACCCCAAGGAGGACAGATTGGAGGCAATTTCAAGCAACGAAGTGCTGTCCAATTGAACACCCATTTGCATCTTCTTGATTCACCTTCTCACATCCACTAATCTCTTTTGCAAGGGAGGTTATTGGGTGGATTTTGGAAGCGTGGATCCAACCCAAATCCAACATTTGACCACCTTACACCACCAATTCGCAGACACCCCAATCCTAAGAGGTTTTGGACCCATCCTTAGTGGATTGGCACTGAAATAAAGTGCCAACGGTGGGAGGCCCACTTGGGCACCCCGCATTTTCTATGTTTTATTCTAAAGCATTCTAGATTATTGGTTCATGTTGCATATTGTGTTATTCTATTTAGGGAACTCATAGCTTCAATTTCATAACATTTTGATCAGATTTTATCACGCCTTTTGTCGCTTTGTTGTCCTACTAACTTGTAGGTGGCGATATCGAATTCTTGAGGATAGAGGCCAAATTGGGAGAATCCGACCATCTGGGTCATCCCAAAATGGCCCTAATTACCTAACCCCTTTGCTTGTAGGTGTTTTGGGGGTCTCGGGAGTCGACATTGGAGCAGTATCACTTTGGCTTTTCCAACACAGTCGAATTCGTCCCACCCAAGGACGAATAGCAGTAAGAATTCATCCTACCCAAGGATGAATTCCAGGTGAAGGTAGATTGGCCAACTTTTTCAATGGCAATGGCCCTCTGGTAATGTCTTCTGACCTCTGTCATATTTGCAGGCGACTTAGATCCATTTTATTCACTATATTTGACAATCTTTTGCATGCATCTTTTGGCAATTTCAAAGAATGAACTTTCCCTTTTGTCACAGGTTCTACTAATGCCTTGTTTGTTCCTTTGATTGCAGGAGGAGCAGCAAGAAGTGAAGATTCATCGGCATAAGCGGTAGCGACATTCTAGCCCGCCCATTTCAAACGTGGGCATGCGGAAGAGGGATCAATGATCAAGATTGTAATCGAATCCATTTAACGCTCCTAGCCCCTAAAAATGGAGGAGGTGATTTTGTAACCTTGGTTAAAGAGTTTAATAAAAGGGCTATGACTTCTCTCTAAATTCTTGTAACTGCTTTCAATCAATTTGCCTCTTTCGTTTAATGCACTTCATGTTTTAGGACTTAAGCGTTATTTTGATTTGAATGCATCAAAGTAGTTTTTCCTTTCTAAAGCTTCTGGAATCTCATGCTTTCAGTGGCGATCACGGTGGGACCCTGTCCCTTGGTTTTAAGATCAAATAACTGATCCTTGTTTTGTTTTGTGCTTGACAGGTACAAGTTTTTAAAGCAGACTATTATTCGTCTTTGACTATGACGAATACCTGACTGTAATTTGTCTGACTCTGAGATGAATTTAAATTTGTCTCTGGCAGGGATGAATTCTGTTCTATAATTCGTCTCACAGAGGGACGAATTCTGGCCTATGAATTTTTAGAACAGAAGGTCAGAAGCAACCGGTCCAAGAAGAGAAGAGGTAGGGATTTTTATAATCTTTGTTAAATTTTTTTTTTTTTGTTTTTGTTTCTTTGGTTGTTTTCAGTTTATCTTGCTTCTTAGGGAAAGTCATTTATGCTTGTTTCATTTTCGTTAAATAAAATGAATCCCACACACATCACGTGGTAAATTAAACCAAGGAGCTGGTCGTAAGACCCTAGCCCTTGAGCAAGACCAACGGTGGGTTCATCACCACCTTGGCTTAGCTTTGCATCCATTACCCCGATTGTCACTGTTATTAGGCGTAAATCCTAACGAAAGGTGACCGAGTGTCGCTGGGGTGATTCCCAACACGCAAGGATATGTCTTCTATGGTAGGTGACATTAATAGGACAATCCCCCTTTCGTACCACCTATGTACCACGTACCATCTGCTCTCACGTACCTATAGTCTCCCTCTCGTAAGGGTGGGTATATAGAGAGGTTGGTATATCAACCTAGTTGGTATATTGAAGGGGCGACCATTTTGGGAGTTATATGAGCCTTCATTATGCATTTAAACGTTCTTCAAAACTTGCAAAAACAAAACAAAACATCAAAATGCACTAAACCAGTTTAGGACACACTATTAATCCTTAAAAGAGATAATCACGGTTTGTGTATGTGTGTGTTCATTTCTGCTTAGTGTAGACAAAAAGAAAAATCATCATAAACGAGATAAAAATTTGCTTAGATAGTAGAGAAGCACCATAATGGTGTACACCCATAGCCAAGCCCAATCAAGGGCAGAAGCTTCGAAAGGTACACAAGAAGCAGGCACAAGTCACCTTCGCTTTAGTCCTGAAGACTTGGTCATACCGCCTTGGCGATCTGGCCTACAAGAGAATCCACATCAGACCACATCAAAGAGGAATTATTAGGACCCTCCTCATTGGAGTATACCTATTCAACATAGCCCCTTTCGGGAAGACACTTTACATGTGGATCTCAATGTAAGTAGACAACCGCCTCTTGAGGCTAGATCTGAGTGGCCGTAGTGTGATGAAGCGCTAGAGAGGCATAGTGTCCATGAGGAGAGACAACATGAATACGGTACCTCTTCTTTGCCTCCCATTAGAACAAAAAGATAAAATCCAGAGCGTAGGGCTCTTCACACAGGGCAATCTCACTCCACCCGCCCCTTTCAAACCCATGAAAGGGAGTACGAGGAAGATCATCACATTCCTCAAGAACAACATACAATGCGGGAACCTTGCATTTTTGCACCTGCTAGATATCATGGTCACCATTCGAGACCAGAGCCTCAAGTACATGTCGCCTACCTCGACAGAGGGAAGTGACCCATTGAAAGTTTAGATCATCAAGATCGAGGCAAACACATAGGAGAAACATTCAAGCCTCCTGAGAAAAATAGGGCAGACCAAATTGACCCGGCAGTCGCCATACATGCCACCCACCAAGCCCGAATCACGCAGCTTGAGCAAGGTCATCAGGAGTTAGAGTACTTATACCGCCTAGAGTGCATGCAGCATGAAGCGAATGAGTTGCGCTATAAACTCCCTGAGAGGGTGCCAACCCCTCGCACCCAGAGAGCAGAACAATATGAGAGGCATAACCCTTTGGTGCAGGACAGGTCTTCGTGACCTCGTCAAGCTTTGCCTCCGAGACCTTATAGACCCGAGAGGGAGGCCACTTCCCGAAACAATGATGGGTACCCTCAGCGGGGACTCAATCAGGGTCATCGGTCTCACCCAGAGACTCCTCAAGAAGTTTATGAGGAGTATGAACCAGAAATAGAATGGGCCAAAATGCCCCATCAAGGCGGGAGGGCTGCCACTCGGCCATCCCTCCATAGGCCTCCAGTCTCCCATAACTCACAACGAGAGCAAACAAAAGAGGAAGAAATAAAATCTTCAAATGCATACAAAGAGCTATTAGAGCGTTTGGAGTCCGTGGAGACAAAAGCTACTAGGCATCAGAAACCCACATTACGTCAACTCCGTAGTCATCCAATGCATCCCTCAGTGCCCACACCTCTTTACCCCGAACATTTCAAGTTGCCTCAATTGGCAGTCTTTAAAGGTGAAGAGGATGCACAAGAACATGTCACAAGATTCCTAAGCCAATGCTTCGGCATCCAAGATAATGATGCATTGTTGCTTAGGACATTCATAACCACATTCGTAGGCCCTACCTCGGATTGGTTCACACAGTTACCAAAACATAGCATAAACAACCTAGATCAATTAGTAGATGCGTTTCTTGAACGCTTTGCTTTCAACACAAGGAAGAAGGCATCACTGAGTGATCTAGCCAGCCTCAGGCAATATGAGGAAGAAACAATGGTAGCATACGGGAATCGATGGAGGGCTTTGCTTTCTAAGCTACCCTACCGTCCCCCTATGTCTGATCTCACACAGATGTTTGCATGGAGTTGCTTAAAATCAATCTCTGGGCTATTGCTACTGCAGCAATACGACAGTCTAGAAGAAGCTTTGGCGCAAGCCAGAGTTATAGAAGAGATTAAAATAGGTGAAGGCACAATCACCAAGCCTAAAAAGAAAGAGTGGAACAAAACCACTAAGATCGGGAATACGCAATCACAACCCGCTGTGGTTAACCAAGTTGCGATAAATGTTCCCACGCTTGTGCAAGAAATGCAGCCCCAAAAGGCTAATTACTAGGCAGTGCCTCCTAGCTATGAAATAGATAATAAGAAACAGGAGAAGAATCAGCAGCGTCACCCTAGGTGACAATTCAACCCTTATACGGAGTCCAGGGACTCCCTATTTGACCGCTTGTCAGCGACAAATCTAGTCACCCTTCTAGAGATCCAAACTGTAGACCCTAACGCTCCCAAGCCTAAGGGATACAGAGAGGAATTATATTGTAGATTCCATAGGTGAAGGGGACATGACTTGAATGGATGCTAGAAATTCAAAGGATTAGTCCAAGATTTGATCGACAATAGAACATTGGTCATGGACAACCCCATAGCGCCAAATAATCAACAAATGGGGGTATTCAGGGACCCTTTGCCTACTCATGAGGCACAGGCAAAACCTCTCCAGGTTAATGAGGTGCGACAGAATCTTCCCATGCAAGGATTTGTGGGAATGATCAACATAGTGACTAGGAACAAAAAGTACCCAGCAGTTGCCCCCGAGGTAGCTACAAGGGAAGTTCCAACAACATCGCAACCTCAACAACGCCCTGTGCAGTTGCCTCCGCCTAGACCTAAGGTCACGATACGAACCAAACTCACGCAGAGTTTGCGGACCACATCGGCTAGGATTTCCATCTACGAGCTTATTCAACATCTAGCACCTCATAGGGAAGCTCTTATGGAAATTTTAAAAGCCATCGAATTACAACCTCACGAAGCAAATTCTTTCAACAAATTCATGGGACATGTGAAACGATGTACGGAGCTGGTCATTACCTTCAAAGAGGATGAAGTCAAAACAATATCGAATGACATGGCAGATCCACCCCTGCACGTTATCGTGCGGGTCAACGAGATCCCGTACAAGAGAGTGTTGGTAGATATTGGCTCGTCCAGTAACATCATTACCACTGCAACACTAAAACATCTGAAGCTGCCAACCTCTCATATCATAGCCTCCACATACACACTGTGAGCTTTCAACGATGCAATATGCTCGACAGTCGGCACAGTTGTTCTACCTATCCAGGTAGGACAAAAGACAATACCTACATTATGTCATGTGTTGGAAGGTGAGATGGCTTACAACATACTGCTAGGGCGGCCTTGGATTAGGGACATGAAGTGTGTCCCTTCGATCGCTCACCAGTGCTTAAAGTATGCATTTGAAGGAGAAATACATGTAGTCCCGATGGACTTAGAACCCTTCAAGTATTGCAATGCGATGCAATTAATGCCTCAATCGACCCTCCCTTCAACACATTTGGATTTCCAGTTAAATCCATCTAAACAGGGTCCAATACCGCAGGCACCATTGGTGACCAAAACAACAAAATCCCAGCCAGGTGAGACTTCATCATCTGCTCCTTCACTACCAACGCCACCCGTCATGGCTAAATAGAAGGACAAGGGAAAACAGATCATGGAAGAAGCTCAGCCCCTAGAAGAGGGGTTGCCAACAATTTCAACGATATCAACAGAGGAAACACCTAGCACAACTGAAGCTGAAATTCCTAAAACACCAAACATGGAATGGACTCGGGAAGGACTCCCGTTCCCTACCTCCCAAGAATCAACAATCACTATTGAAATGGCCAGTACGGGCCTGTGGGAGTATTTAGTGTAGAATGTTGTGGCAACGCCATCATTGGAATCAGTACAGGACATGGGGAGACCTCGCCTTCCCATAGGAACAATTGTTCCTCTAGGTTACCCACCAAACCAGACAAATTTTGTGTATGGGGGCCTTGATCATGGTCTTGAACCATGTAAACAAAAGGAAGCAGACAAAGAGCCTTTTGTCGAAAATATTAACTATTTGTCAAACCCGGACTTCGCTCTAAGATATCTCGGCCAATGCAATTGGCATGGATATGGGCTAGGCAGATATGAGCAGGGGATGCGTGTCCTTTGCCAAACAAGATATCAGATGCCATATGATAATTCAGGAGTAGGGTTCAACCACCCCCTACCATTAGACATCTTGGTAGAAAATATGCAAGGCCTAGAAATAGGCAACAAGGGGGGATTGGCACCGGATCTTTATGCCAACCCAAATACAGAATATACATTGGGAGATTACCTCCCATGGTCAACAAACACCCTTGGAAACAATAGTAATCCCTCTCCTTTGCTAGAGAGAGGTGAAAGTTCGGACATTAATCCCCAAAGAGAACATCAATAGTGTCCGGACATCTTTTTGAAGCTATTCCCCTTAGAGGTTCCAGTTGAATCAATACATTGTAAAGAGAATCAGGTCCCTCCACCAAGAGTGGAACAACCGCAATGGGACCAGATCAATTTGCTGGAACAAGGAGAACCCTCAATGTCACAAGTAACAGTTGTTGAAGAGAATGAACATTTTTGGATCTTCGAAAGTGATTCAGAAGATGAGACTGAGATGGACTATCTCAGACATGCGTGACGGCATAACTGCCCTTTAACCCATGAAGATATAATGGGACAGATGGGCATACCGCTAGGGCATGAGTGGTGGGTAGACCCAGCAGGGTGGGACCAAGTGTTGGATCCCAGACATGTCTGAGATGGACTATCTCAGACATGCGCGATGGCATAACTGCCCTTTAACCCATGAAGATCTAATGGGACAGATGGGCATACCGCTAGGGCATGAGTGGTGGGTAGACCCAGCAGGGTGGGACCAAGTGTTGGATCCATGGCTCCAAATTCACGATGAGCATCATCCACCTCGAGATCCTATCATGACATCAGTACCAAGGGAAGACCCTGTCTTCCTATCAACACATAGGGCTGATCCGTTCATGCCCGTCCCTACAGAACCAGACCCAGAGCATAGGGAGCATCCAGAATGTTCGAGTTATAACACCCATGGTAATGGAGACCAAATTCATTCCATCCACATGATCTCCATTGATTTGACCGCACCCATCCGCAATCCGGCCGATCCAGCACGGTCATTGCATCTAGACATAGATGCCATCGAATGGGATCGCGTCAATTCACCTTTATCACCATCGAAGTACTGGCCTTTCGATGAAATGCCTCATTTTACCCCAAGGACAACTCAAGATATTTTTCAAGCTGAAGAGGGACCCGAGGTTCCCAACGCAAATCTAAATTCAGCTAATGATATCCATTTGATCCCGACTCCACATCAGTTGGAAGACGGATCCCACATGTCAGTCAAGGAGACGACTATCGTAGATATCGACATAGATCCAATGAATCCATAGATTCTCAAGCTGGGGGTAAGTCTTTCCCTCGAAGAGCAAGCCGACTACATTGCCCTTCTTAAAGAGAAGAAGGAGGTTTTTGCATGGTCATACAAAGATATGCCAGGACTAGACCCGTGACTAGTCATGCATAATTTAACGCTTGATTCGACAATCAATCCAGTAAAGAAAAAACTACGTAAGATGCACCCAACAGTGGCCTTGATGGTCAAAGACGAATTGCAAAAGCTGTTGGATGCACAGTTTGTCATCTGCGTGGATTATCCGTCATGGCTGTCCAACATGGTTCCCGTTAAGAAGCCCAATGGGAGGATTCGCATATGCACTGATTTTCGAGATCTAAACAAAGCGAGTCCTAAGGATGATTTCCCCTTGCCCAACATCGACGCGTTGGTAGACGCAACAACAGGTCATGAAATGCTATCCCTAATGGATGGTTTCTCAAGGTACAATCAAATTCATATCAATCCTAAAGAACAACTCAAAACGGCATTCACAACGCCTTGGGGGACATTTTGTTATAAGGTCATGCCTTTTGGCCTTAAAAATGCTGGTGCCACCTACCAACTGAAAGCACGAGATTCTGGGCGAAGGAAACACTAATTGCGATGCATTCAAAATCAAATACGCTTAAGTCCTAAAAATGTAGAATGCATGAAATGAAAGAGACGCATTGAAATGAGATACAAGAAAATGGAGAAAACACAGCCCTTTCATTAAACTCTCTTGATCTCTGTTACAAAGACGCCTCCTCCCTTTTTAGGGGCTAGGAGCGTTAAAAGAATTTGATTACAATCAAGACTTAATGTTCCTTTTTCCGCGTGCCCACACTTGAGATGGGCGGGCCAAGACGATGTCACCGCTGATGTTGATGAGTCCTTAACCTCTTCTGCTACTCCTGCAAACAAAGAAACAACGAAGATGTCGTAGCACCCGCTACAAATAAGAAGTGTTTGTTCTCTAAAATTGCCAAAAGATGCATGCAAAAGATTGCCAAATACAATGAATAAAATGGATCTAAGTCACCTGCAAATTTGAGAGAGGTCAGAAGACATTACCAGAGGGCCACTGCCATTGAAACAATCGGCCAATCTGCCTTCACCTGGAATTCGTCCCTGGCGGGACGAATTCTGACTGCTATTCGTCCCTGGGTGGGACGATTCGACCGTGTTGGAAAAGCCGAGGTGATGCTGCTCCAATGTCGACTCCCGAGACCTCCAAAACACCCGCAAACAGAGGGGTTATGTAATTGGGGCCATTTTGGGATGACCCAGATGGTCGGATTCTCCCAATTTGGCCTCTATCCTCGAGAATTCGATATCGCCACCTGCAAGTTAGTAGGACAACAAAGCGACAAAAGGCATGATAAAATCTGATCAAAATGTTATGGAATTGAAGCTATGAGTTCACTAAATAGAATAACATAATATGCAACATGAACAAATAATCTAGAATGCTTTAGAATAAAACTTAGAAAATGCGGGGTGCCCAAGTGGGCCTCCCACCGTTGGCACTTGATTTCGGCGCCAATCCACTAGGGATGGGCCCAAAACCTCTTAGGATTGGGGTGTCTGCAAATTGGTGGTGTAAGGTGGTCAAATGTTGGATTTGGGTTGGATCCACGCTTCCAAAAGCCACCCAATAACCTCCCTTGCAAAAGAGATTAGTGGATGTGAGAAGGTGAATCAAAAAGATGCAAGTGGGTAATCAATTGGACAGCACTTCGTTGCTTGAAATCGCCTCCAATCTCCCTCTTTGGGTGAGAAAAGTCCCACATTTTATAGACCCATGGGGTCTCTTTTGAGAGGGAAGCATAAGCGCCATGTGTTGGTCATAGGTGCCATGTGGCGGTCATGTCTTCCCATGAGGGAGGGGAGTCCTCCATGACTTGGGCTTTCATAACTGCCCTTGTGACAGTCCTCTAACGGCCCATCTGCCCACCCACACACGCGTGCGAGGCAGGAGTCATCAACTGACTATCCCTGGCTGCCACTTGGCGCCATTCTTCTTTTTGCCCGTTAAACACGGAATTCGTCCCGACCAGAGACGAATTCAGAATTCGTCCCTGGGTGAGACGGATCCCAGTTTGAATTCGTCCCTGGGTGAGACGAATACTGAGCAAAGTGTCTTGAATGTGCCAAATTGCCTCTTGACCTTACAAAATTGCTATGAAAGTGGTTAGGACCATTGTTTAACCTCTGAGGGCTGCCCTGGGGGCTGTGTTTGTCAAAGCGATCAGTGTTTGCAGCCACATAATCGGATTGGTGCTGTTTTGGTGTCTACAGATGCCCCTTTTTGGGATGCGTTGTGCATGGCGCAGCGTCGAGCAAAAATAGATAACCAAAGCACTAATGATTAGGGTTTCTTGGTAACCTAACCAAATTTTGATGCCCCAAGCATGGAAAGGGCATGCATTCTTGAATCCTTGCTTCGACGAGCTAAGGAGTTTGATTTCAAGTATTAACCTATTTTGGTGAGGTGTGACTTGAGCTTGGACATTGATCAGTCATGATTAGGCAAAGGGCGCAACCTTTTGTCCACGGGGGAACCTTGTGTTCATGATTCACGAATGCCAAGCGTTTGATCAATTTGATTGTTGCTTGTTTACTGCCCCAAGCAGGAGCGTAATTGTCTTTGTCAATGATTCTTTGAATGCATGTCGTTTTCCTTAATTGGGTGTGTGATTGTTGATTGGTGACTAAGTGTGACTACCCCCTCAAGCGACGAATCGATGAGGGAATGACCTTCGTGAGAAAAAGCGACGAGTCGCTTGACCCAAGATGACTTGTGCAAGGGTGCCTTTAGATGGTTTATCGTTAAGCATGTGCAATTTTTCCAACATTTGGACCTGTTTTTGGTGGGTGTTAACCCTTTTTGCGATGCTGTTCGGAGCTGAAATTGGCGAAAATCCATCTTCCCATGGAGCGGTCCGGCTAAAGTAGCCTTCTTAGGGAGTAGGATAATGACAATTTGTGACCCCAACGTCTATTTTGTATGCCCGGGATGTCAAGTGCAACAGAACTCTTATCGGGCAAATTTATTGTTGTTTTTTAGTGCATTTTTTATCATTTTTTGATGTTTTTGAAGTTTTCTGGCCTGAATTCGTCCCAGGGTGGGACGAATTCCAACTGCAGAATTCGTCCCTGGGTGGGACGAGCGCTAACCAGAGCGCTCGTCCCAGTCAAGGATGAATTCCAGCTCAAAGGCCTATTTAAGGGCCAAAACTTGAATTTGGGCTCATTTGTGTCAAATTTTTCTTGCGATTTTGGAGCTCTGGGAGGAGGAGGTAAATTCTGCGAAGCGAAGCGCTGCTGAAATTCTCTCTGCCATCATGAGTGCACAAACTGGTTCGAGCGGCGGAGCCGAAGCGAAACCCGTAAGTGCTCCCTAGAGTTTATTTTTGTTTAAGATTGCAATTGTTTTATTTAATTATTTTTGTGATGATGTTTTTCAAAATTTTTTAAAACTTAAACCCTGAAACTGAATTGAAGACAACTAAGACTTAGTGTACAATTAAACGTAACGTAAAACCTAGGTAAATAATTTTGCTTACGACTAAACCCTAGGATAACGGAACGTAAAACCCTAAGACGTAATTTTTGTGTTTTTGAATTTTTTATGCTATTTTTGAATTAATCAGTTAAGATTAGAAACCTTAAAAATTTTTTTTTTCTTTGTTTTGAAATTTATCAGTTAGGATTTAGGAACCCTTGAACTGAAAATTTGTTTGAATTTTGAATTTTTATTTGTAAATTAATCAGTTAGGATTAGAAACCCTAGAACTGAAAATTTGATTTTTATTTGAATTTTTGCGCTTGTTATTGCTGTACAGTTCTTTTCCATGATTTTAATTTTTTTGTTGAATTTTTTTCTTTTGCAGGTTGTTAGGAGCCGGTACCGTGTACCTGCTGCTTTACTGAGGCGCGGGGGCATTGTCGATGATGACCGGGAATGGCTTGATGCCCTTGGGCTCAAGCAGGTGGCTCGATTGGAGCTCGTGGTCCCGGATCAGGCCTATCTGACGGCCCTGATCAAACTTTGGGATCCGCGGACCAACACCTTCCATCTTCCGACAGGGGAGATGACTGTGACTCTGGAGGATGTCTATCGGTTGCTTCGGATTTCGATAGATGGACTGCCTATTAGGACATCGTCGTTTGATCAGTGGACTGCTGTACTTACGAGATGCTTCGGGCATGGGGAGCGGCTGGGTGTAGCGAACCCAGTGGAGACAACCGAGGTGGACTGCCAGGCTGGCGAGATTTTGGTTGGATGGTGGCAGGGAGAGGGGGTGTTAGGAGTGAGGCACGCATTCTTGATGGGCCTCATTTCTAACATGCTACTACCCGACTCGTTCAGCGCGAGGTTCCCGTGGAACCTGCTGGATTTGGTGTGGCGGTTGGTAGAGTGCCCGATAGAGGCACCGCCGATCTTGAGATGGGGACGGACATTGTTGGCACAGCTCTACGGGGAGCTGTATGGGGTCCGCTGTCGGCAGCGGAAGGGGGTCAGCTGCGGTTATCTGCTGCAGTCTTGGGGTTGGCAGCACATAGCGGTTGAGAGGCCAACCGGGTTACCATGGATGACTCGGGCGGCGATGGAGGATGAGGAGATAGGCTATGCGGCTCCGTGGTGGCGGTCCGCGGAGCTAGGGCGGAGTCGGCGATGGGCAGGTGTCGTAGAGCACTATACTGATGCCTTCTCTCGGCTCACTCCGGGGAGGTGGTTTGGCGCCCTTATCGGGACCTGTCCCAGCCTGGCCGGAGGCTGGAGAGTGGCTCCGACGGGTACGCAGGGAGCGGTGGTTGATTGGGCGGCATGGGACCGAGCATGAGTTTTTCTCATATAGCCGGGTTACACGACAGTTTGGGGTGCGCCAGGGGTTTCCTGGTGAGCCCGTGGTCTATCGACGTCGGGGAGATGAGAGGGCTCTAGATCGATCGGTCATCGCGCCATTGGGCGAGGAGTCAGATGCGGTGATTGACGTCCCGAATGTGGATGACGTCGGGACTACCACTGAGTATGACTCGTGGTGGGTGCTGCGACGATGGAGAGGAGAGGGGCCACTGGGAGGCGCGGAGGTGGCAGTGGATGGTGCTGAGGCAGCAGGGGATGATTGGGGAGTTCCATTGGATGACGTGGACATGGTTGAGGTGGGGGATGAGGATGTAGAGTTGGGAGCTCCGGATCAGCCGGACATGCAGGACATGGAGGAGCAATGGGAGCCAGAGCAGGCTGCTATTCCGGAGGGTCCTGTACTTTAGGCGGATATAGAGGAGATGGAGTCTGAGATACGTGCTAAGAATGCGCGACTGACAGAGCTGCTGCAGATTCGAGATCTGGAGCTGGGGGACGCGCTGCGAGAGAGGGATCTCCTGCGGGCTCGGCTAGCGAGAGCGGGATAGGGTTTTGGCACGGCACGATGATGCGGTATCTTACTACCATCGGTGGGAGGCAGAGTGGTTCCGGCATCGGCTAGACTTGGAGAGGGAGGTCATCCGCCTTGGTGGGCGGCTACCTGAGCCCTCGGGAAGTGGATCTTCGCGCCGGACGAGGGATAGTGCGACTGAGCAGTCAGCATCATCTCGTCGTAGGCGATTGGATGAGGGAGGCGGTAGCAGGCATGATGCGGGGGCTAGTAGTAGCCACCCTACAGGGTCCCATAGGACCCACACCACGGGGGGTAGTTCCCGTCGCACCGATCCTGCGTGATCATGGTGGTCGACGCCTTAGGTTGGGTTTTGTTATATGATTGCGGGGTCTGAGGACCAGTTTTGTAGCCTGCGGGCATTTTTTTGACGATATATATATATATATATATACCGGTTTTATTTTGGTTATGTACATGTGATGATTTGATCTTTATGCATGATGGCTGATGACTATGGATGTATGCATGTTTATTTATTTTTGGATGCGTATGTTATGATGAATGCAAATGTTTTTGATTTTATATGTGATATGCAAAAATGAAATGGATGAATGGAATTTGTGATGTTTGGCTATGGCACCATAGACTGTTTAGGACTCTGTTTATTTTGTTTTTTAGACGATTGCTATGGTAAATGACTTTGTATGTATACATGTGGTTTTTCTCCTTTTTGTATTTTTTGATGGTATTGTAAGGATGAAAAGTAGCGCAGTTGGTTTAGAAATGTAGCTAAGGTTTTCTGAGACTCAGACGGTTTTTAACTCACTAGCCATGACTGTACTTTATCTTACAAGACTTTTGAACAAGGTATGAATCGGACTTGTTTTTGACCAAGCTATTTCACATCCCTGTGTGTGCAATTGAGTTCATTTATGTGGTATTTGTCGGGATACCGCCGAGTGCCGGATGGGCTTTCAACCGAACTCGTATCGAGGATCACCTAATTAGCTCCACTAACTCCTTTGTTGTATTCAGTTAGATTAATCTGCGGTGTTATCCAGGATGCCATAAGCTAGCTCATCCACATGCAAACATTGATCCGTACGCAAGTTAATGTGATCAGATATATCGTCATGCGAGAAGTTTACCGCCGAGTTATCGATAGGCTATCAACCAAACCGATGCTGAGGCTTGCCTCATGACCTGTTAGAATGCTTGAGAGTTCCAGGGATTCAAGTTCAACTCCCTTCTTTTCTTCAATTGTATTGGGATACTTGCTCGTTTGTAGTGATAAGATCACTGTTTATTTTGATTTGTTTTTCTTTTGAGCAAGGGATTGGGGATATGGAGTGATGAAAATCACTATCGTTTGTGTCGTTTGATGTGTGCACTTGTAGGATGTCAAATATTTGAGTTTTGACGTTTTGCAAATTTTTGATGTTTTGCAACTATTGAGAACTAGGGATTCTTAGGGAATTGGGTAGGGAGGATGCTTGTCCTTTTGCCAACTCTCAGCATTCTTGGGGTCATTCGCACGGGGGGATGAGCAAGATAACCGTTTCGCTTTTGGTGACCTGGATTACTGTGCAGGTTTCATCTTTCGTTCACACAACTCAGGAATTGTTTTATGTGTTTTAGTTTGTGTTGGGATGTTACGTAACAAGGTGTATTTCAAGTGTAACTCTACCTTCGTAAAATCTGTTTGACTTGATACATTACATGGCTAAAGAGCAAAATGATGACTGAATCATGAAAACTCTTGATACATTAAAAGACCACTGACTCTAGTGTGGTAAAAGCAATGCATGGTGTTTTTGTTGTTTTTGTAAAATGGAACAGTGTGGAACAAGATGGACTAGCAGAGCAATTACAGCCTATGGTGCCTTTGACCTATACGACCACAAATATGCAATGTATGGATGCAATGCTTAATGCAGCTACATATTTTTGTATTTTTGATGGATTGATTTTTGTGAATATGAAGATGAGGTGCGAGAAGAGCTCTCTATTGATGAATTTGAGTATGCCTAGAAATGAGATGCAAATTTTTGTTGTTTTTGATGATTTTTGTTGTTTTTGAATTTTCTTGATTTTTGACCAAGTGATTACAAGAATCCTTGGAGCCTTTTGGGATTGACCAAGCGATTGTGATAATCCTTGGAGCTTTTGGGGTGACCAAGTGATTGCGATAATCCTTGGAGCATTTTGGGTTGACCAAGTGATTGCGATAATCCTTGGAGCTTTTGGGGTGACCAAGTGATTGCGATAATCCTTGGAGCTTTTGGGTTGACCAAGTGATTGTGATAATCCTTGGAGCTTTTGGGGTGACCAAGTGATTGCGATAATCCTTGGAGCTTTTGGGGTGACCAAGTGATTGCGATAATCCTTGGAGCTTTTGGGTGACCAAGTGATTGCGATAATCCTTGGAGCTTTTGGGGTGACCAAGTGATTGCGATAATCCTTGGAGCTTTTGGGGTGACCAAGTGATTGCGATAATCCTTGGAGCATTTTGGGGTGACCAAGTGATTGCGATAATCCTTGGAGCTTTTTGGGTTTGACCAAGTGATTGCGATAATCCTTGGAGCATTTTGGGGTGACCAAGTGATTGCGATAATCCTTGGAGCATTTTGGGGTGACCAAGTGATTGCGATAATCCTTGGAGCATTTTTGGGGTGACCAAGTGATTGCGATAATCCTTGGAGCATTTTTGGGATTGACCAAGCGATTTCGATAATCCTTGGAGCATTTTTGGGATATGGCTCTCTTAGATATGAAATGGTCGTAAATGACTGATATTCAAGGGTTCTGTTTCCTTGATACCGTCAAGAGAAGCTAGCCGGTACGTCCCGGGTCCTATTTTGCTATCAATGACATATGGACCTAACCAATTTGCCGTGAACTTGTCCCTTAGGTGGGACGGACAAATTAGAGTTCTGTTGGTTTTCCTTCAAAACCAAATCACCAACCCGAAAGTCCCTTAGGTGAACTTTCATGTTGTAAGCTTTCTTAAGCCGCTCTTGATAGATACGTAAGTGCTCGAGAGCATTAACGCGTCGTTCGTCAAGCAACGTAAGTTGGTCTAACCGGGCCTGCCGTGCGGTGTCATCATCGATGAACTCCTGCATTGATATGCGGAGGGAAGGAATTTCCAACTCGAGAGGCATTACTGCCTCTGAGCCATACACGAGCGAAAACGGAGTTGCCCCAGTTGGCGTCCGAATGCTAGTGCGATAAGCCCAAAGGGCAAGTGGGATTTGGATGTGCCAATCCTTATGACTATCTGCGACCGTCTTTTTAAGGATGGCAACTAGCATTTTGTTTGACGCCTCTGCTTGCCCATTTGCCTGCGGATAATAGGGTGTCGAAAAACTATGCTGAATTTTGTACTTTGTGGTCAAAGCACGCACGTCTTTGTTCTTGAATGATGGCCCATTATCCGAGATTATTTTGGATGGAATACCAAAATGACATATGATGTTATGCAAAATGAACTCCACAATGCGGGGTCCTGTCGTAGAGGTTAGCGGAATTGCTTCCACCCATTTGGTAAAATACTCTGTGGCCGTTATGATAAACGTGTGACGGCCTGACGATGCGGG
Organism: Wollemia nobilis; assembly: GCA_028583015.1. Classification (NCBI taxonomy): domain Eukaryota; kingdom Viridiplantae; phylum Streptophyta; class Pinopsida; order Araucariales; family Araucariaceae; genus Wollemia; species Wollemia nobilis. Next base: position 16,822 of record JAQPPZ010010496.1, read on the forward strand.
GAGATCTTTCCAATTAGATCGAAGCCCCATTGCAAAAATGGCCAAGCGGACTGGACTGTCTGCAAGGCCTGGGAAGGTACGTGCATCAAATTGGCATGATGTTGACACTTCACGCACTTCTTGACATATGCGCAACAATCTCGCTCTAAATATGGCCAATAATATCCCATGCGAAGAATGCGCTTTGCAATGGCCATACCACTAAAGTGGCCACCACATGTACCATCGTGCGCTTGGGCGACTGCCCAAGTGGACTCTTGCTGGTCCAAGCAACGAAGAAGAATTCCTTCATAGCTACGACGATACAAAATGTCTCCTATCAAGACATACTTAGCCGCTTTCTGCTTGAATGTTCGTTTTGCGGCGTGCGTCAATCCAAGGGGAAGATTACCTAACTTGAGGTAGTCTCTAATGTGTAAATACCAGTCCTGTTGATCGGAAACCTCGATAGTATGAACAGCCAATCCCTTTTGAAGTTCTTCCCTAACAAACGCTGAATGGGATAGAACTTGTAAGAATAGCATTGTGTTGCTATTAATGGGAGTAGGGGAAAACAAGGACCCCCAGTTGGCACGTTTCAGACGATCTCGGATTCGAAAGAACTTATCCGAGGATGGTTCAATCTGGATCATGTGGATTCCTGGCGTCAAGTCTGAGCTTGCACGCTCCATCGCGGATTGCGATAAGGTTTTGACTTGAATGGTTGTCATATCACCGGAAAGGTCTTGCGGAATTAGTGACCCCAAGGAGGCCATTGTGTCCGCAAAATGATTCGATGATCGAGGGAGTGCCTCGATGTCATACCACTCAAGTTTTGCCAGGAATTTGTCCACAAGGGCTTTATAAGCCTTCAAAACTGGGCATTTGCATTTATATACCCCTTTGACTTGATTGACTATTAACAGTGAATCACCAAAGATGTTCAGTCGTTTGATGTTCATGGCGATTGTTGTCTGAAGACCTAGGAGCAAGGCTTCATATTCTGCATTATTGTTGGTGCACTGGAAGTTTAATTTAAATGACAGGGGCATTGGAGCACCCTGCGGTGTGAAGAATACAATTCTCGTGCCACCACCTTGCTCACATTTAGAACCATCGAAGAATAGGGTTATGTCGGCCTGTGACTCAGGCTCATCAGAATCTGGCGATTCTGAGACATGGAAGACCCCATCATCGGGTAGTTCTATGACTAGAGGCTGATCGTCTTCAAGAGGAGCCTCTGCTAGTTGATCGGCTATGACTTGTCCTTTGATAGATTTTTGTCCAATAAACTCAATGTCAAATTCCGTCAACAACATGATCCATTTCGCCGTGCGACTACTATGATAAGTACGACTCATCATGTATCGCAATGGATTCTCCTTAGACACAACATACGTAGTGTTGCTCAGCATGTAGTGGCGTAGCTTTTTGGTAGCAAACACCACTGCCAAGCAGAGTTTCTCAACGTATGCATAGTTAAGTTCATAGCTGACCGGGGTGCGGCTAAGATAGTAAGTAGCCTGTTCTTTGTGAAGTTCATTCTTCTGGGCTAGCATGGCGCCCAGTGCCACCTCGATAGGCTGAGATGTATAAGTAGAACGGCACTCCTGGTCTAGGTGGTGCCAATACTGAGTGGCGAAGCCAGGTATTGTTTGATTTCGTCAAAGGCTGAGTGGCACTCGTCATCCCAATGAAATGTAACCCCCTTGTGCAATAATTTGTTCATGGGTCGGCATTTGTCAGATAATTGCGCTATGAAGCGTTTAATCGACGCGACCTTTCCTTGCAGACTTCTGAGCTGCTTGATAGTGGTTGGGGGAGCCATTTCAAGGATTGCCTTGACTTTCTTTGGGTCCACCTCGATTCCTCATTTTGAGACTATGAAACCCAAGAGTTTTCCAGATGTGACGCCAAATACGCACTTCTTGGGATTTAGTCTAACCTTATGCTCTATGAGGCGATCGAGGATCTTGCTTAAGTCACCGAGATGATCTGAGCGCAAAAGAGACTTGGCTAACAAATCATCCATGTAATCTTCCAAAGTTTTGTGCATGTAATCATGGAAGATGTACGTCATGGCACGTTGGTAGGTGGCGCCAGCATTTTTAAGGCCAAAAGGCATGACCTTATAACAAAATGTCCCCCAAGGCGTTGTGAACGCCATTTTGAGTTGATCCTCAGGATTGATACGAATTTGATTGTATCCTGAGAAACCATCCATGAGGGATAGCATTTCGTGACCTGCTTGTAGCGTCTACCAATGCGTCGATGCTTGGCAAGGGGAAATCATCCTTAGGACTCGCTTTGTTTAGATCTCGAAAATCGGTGCATATGCGAATCCTCCCGTCGGGCTTCTTGACGGGAACCATGTTGGACAGCCATGGCGGATAATCCACGCAGATGACAAACTGTGCATCCAACAGCTTTTGCAATTCATCTTTGACCATCAAGGCCACTTGTGGGTGCATCTTACGTAGTTTTTGCTTTACAGGCTTGATTGTCGGATCAAGCGTTAAATTATGCGTGACTAGCTGCGGGTCTAGTCCTGGCATATCCTTGTACGACCATGCAAAAACCTCCTTCTTCTCTTTGAGAAGGGCAATGTAGTCGGCTTGCTCTTCGGGGGAAAGACTTACCCCCAGCTTGAGAATCTATGGATTCATTGGATCTATGCCGATATCTACGTCAGTCGTCTCCTCGATTGACATGTGGGATCCGTCCTCCAACTGATGTGGAGTCAGGATCAAATGGATATCATTAGCTGAATTTAGATCTACGTTGGGAACCTCGGGTCCCTCTTCGGCTTGAAAAATATCCTGAGTTGTCCTTGGGGTAAAATGAGGCATTTCACCGAAAGGCCGATACTACGATGGTGATAAAGGTGAATTGACGCGATCCCGGTCGATGGCATCTATGTCTAGATGCAATGACCATGCTGGATCGGCCGGATTGCGGATGGGTGCGGTCAAGTCAATGGAGATCATGTGGATGAAATGAATTTGGTCTCCATTACCGTGGGTGTTATAACTCGAACATTCTGGATGCTCCCTATGCTCTGGATCTGGTTCTGTAGGGACGGGTATGAACGGATCGGCCCTATGTGTTGGTAGGAAGACGGGGTCTTCTCTCGGCACTGATGTCATGATAGGGTCTCGAGGTGGACGGTGCTCATCTTGAATTTGGAGCCATGGATCCAACACTTGGTCCCACCTTGCTGGGTCTACCCACCATTCATGCCCTAACCTTATGCCCATCTGTCCCATTAGATCTTCATGAGTTAAAGGGCGATTATGCCGTCGCGCATGTCTGAGATAGTCCATCTCAGTCTCATCTTCTGAATCACTTTCGGAGATCCAAAAATGTTCATTCTCTTCAACAACTGTTACTTGCGACATTGAGGGTTCTCCTTGTTCCAAGCAAGTTAATCCGGTCCCATGGCGGTTGTTCCACTCTTGGTGGAGGGACCTGATTCTCTTGACACTTTATTGATTCAACTGGAACCTCTAAGGGGAACAGCTTCAAAAAGATGTCCGGACACCGTTGATGTTCTCTTTGGGGATTAATGTCCGAACTTTCACCTCTCTCTAGCAAAGGAGAGGGATTACTGTTGTTGCCAAGGGTGTTTGTTGACCATGGGAGGTAATCTCCCAATGTATATTCTGTATTTGGGTTGGCATAAAGATCTGGTGCCAATCCCCCCTTGTTGCCTATTTCTAGGCCTTGCATATTTTCTACCAAGATGTCTAAGGGCAGGGGGTGGTTGAACCCTACTCCCGACTTATCATATGGCATTTGATATCTTGGTTGGCAAAGGACACGCATCCCTTGCTCATATCTGCCTAGCCCGTATCCATGCCAATTGCATTGGCCGAGATATCTTAGAGCGAAATCCGGGTTTGACAGATAGTTGATATTTTCAACAAAAGGCTCTTCGTCTTCTTCCTTTTGTTTGCATGGTTCAAGACCATGATCAAGGCCCCCATACACAAAATTTGTCTGGTTTGGTGGGTAGCCTAGAGGAACAACTGTTCCTATGGGAAGGCGAGGTCTCCCCATGTCTTGTACTGATTCCAATGCGGGCGTTGCCACAACATTCTGCACTAAATACTCCCCCAGGCCCGTACTGGCCATTTCAACAGTGATTGTTGATGCTTGGGAGGGAGGGAACGGTAGTCCTTCCTGAGTCCATTCCATGTTTGGTGTTTTAGGAGTCTCAGCTTCCGTTTTGCTAGGTATTTCCTCTGTTGATACAGTTGATATTGTGGGCAACCCCTCTTCTAGGGGCTGAGCCTCTTCCATGATCTGTTTTCCCTTGTCCTTCTGTTTGGCCATGACAGGTGGCATTGATAATGAAGGAGCAGATGATGAAGACTCACCTGGTTGGGATTTTGTTGATTTGGTCACCGGTGGTGCCTGCGGTATCGGACCCTGTTTAGATGGATTTAGCTGGAAATCCAAATGCGTTGAAGGGAGGGTCGATTGAGGCATTAAATGTACCGCATTGCAATACTTGAAGGGCTCTAAGTCCATCGGGACTACATGTATTTCTCCTTCAAAAGCATACTTTAAGCACTGGTGAGCGATCGAAGGGACACACTTCATGTCCCTGATCCAAGGCCGCCCTAGCAGTATATTGTAAGCCATCTCGCCTTCCAACACATGGCACAATGTAGGTATTGTCTTTTGTCCTACCTGGATAGGCAGAACAACTGTGTCGACTGTCGAGCATATTGCATCATTGAAAGCTCGCAGTGTGTATGTGGAGGCTGTGATGTGAGAGGCTGGCAGCTTCAAATGTTTTAGTGCTGCAGTGGTAATGATGTTACTGGACGAGCCAGTATCTACCAACACTCTCTTGTACGGGATCCCGTTGACCCGCGCGATAACGTGCGGGGGTGGATCTGCCATGTCATTCGATATTGTTTTGACTTCATCTTCTCTGAAGGTAATGACCGGCTCCGTACATCGTTTCACATGTCCCACGAAGTTGTTGAAAGAATTTGCTTCGTGAGGCTGTAATTCGATGGCTTTTAAAATTTCCATAAGAGCTTCTCTATGAGGTGTTGATTGTTGAATAAGCTCGTAGATGGAAAGCCTAGCCGATGTGGTCCGCAAACTCTGCGTGAGTTTGGTCCGTATCGTGACCTCGGGTCTAGGCGGAGGCAACTGCATAGGGCGTTGTTGAGGCTGCGATGTTGTTGGAACTTCCCTTGTAGCTACCTCGGGGGCAACTGCTGGGTACTTTTTGTTCCTGGTCACTATGCTAATCATTCCCACAAATCCTTGCATGGGAAGATTCTGTCGCACCTCATTAATCCGGAGAGGTTTTGCCTGTGCCTCGTGGGCAGGCAAAGGGTCCTTGAATACCCCCATTTGTTGATTATTTGGCGCTATGGGGTTGTCCACGGCCAATGTTCTATTGTCGATCAAATCTTGGATTAATCCTTTGAATTTCCAGCATCCATTTAAGTCATGTCCCCTTCGCCTATGGAATCTACAATATAATTCCTCTCTGTATCCCTTAGGCTTGGGAGCGTTAGGGTCTATAGTTTGGATCTCTGGAAGGGTGACTAAATTTGCCGTTGACAAGCGGTCAAATAAGGAGTCCCTAGACTCCGTGTAAGGGGTGAATTGTCGCCTAGGGCGACGCTGCTGATTCTGCTCCTGTCTTGTATTTTCTCTTTCATAACTAGGAGGCACTGCCTAGTAATTAGCCTTTTGGGGCTGCATTTCTTGCACAGGCTTGGGGACATTTATCGCAACTTGGTTAACCGCAGCGGGTTGTGATTGCGTAGTCCCGGTCTTAGTGGTTTTATTCCACTCTTTCTTTTTAGGCTTGGCGATTGCGCCTTCGCCTATTTTGATCTCTTCTATAACTCTGGCTTGCGCCAAAGCTTCTTCTAGACTGTCGTATTGTTGCAACAACAATAGCCCGAGAGATTGATTTTAAGCAACTTTTTGCAAACATCTGTGTGAGATCAGACATAGGGGGACGGTAGGGTAGCTTAGAAAGCAAAGCCCTCCATCGATTCCCGTATGCTGCCATTGTTTCTTCCTCATATTGCCTGAGGCTGGCCAGATCACTCAGTGATGCCTTCTTCCTTGTGTTGAAAGCAAAGCGTTCAAGAAACGCATCTACTAATTGATCTAGGTTGTTTATGCTGTGTTTTGGTAATTGTGTGAACCAATCCGAGGCAGGGCCTACGAATGTGGTTATGAATGTCCTAAGCAACAATGCGTCATTATCTTGGATGCCGAAGCATTGGCTTAGGAATCTTGTGACATGTTCTTGTGCGTCCTCTTCACCTTTAAAGACCGCCAATTGAGGCAACTTGAAATGTTCGGGGTAAAGAGGTGTGGGCACTGAGGGATGCACTGGATGACTACGGAGTTGACGTAATGTGGGTTTTTGATGCCCAGAAGCTTTTGTCTCCACGGACTCCAAACGCTCTAATAGCGCTTTGTATGCATCGGAAGATTTTATTTCTTCCTCTTTTGTTTGCTCCCGTTGTGAGTTATGGGAGACTGGAGGCCTATGGAGGGGTGGCCGAATGGCAGCCCTCCTGCCTTGATGGGGAGTTTCAGCATGTTCTATTTCTGGTTCATACTCCTCATAAAGTTCTTGAGGAGTCTCTGGGCGAGACCTATGACCCTGATTGAGTCCCTGTTGAGGGTACCCATCATTGTTTCGGGGAGTGGCCTCCCTCTCGGGTCTATAAGGTCTTGGAGGCAAAGCTTGACGAGGTCGCGGAGACCTGTCCTGCACCAAAGGGTTGTGCCTCACATATTGTTCTGCTCTTTGGGTGCGAGGGGTTGGCACCCTCTCAGGTAGTTTATAGCGTAACTCATCCACTTCGCGTTGCATGCGCTCTTTATTCAGGCGGCATAAGTACTCTAACTCCTGATGACCTTGCTCAAGCTGCGAGATTCGGGCTTGGCGAGCGGCATGTCTGGCGACTGTCGGGTCAATTTGGTCCGCCCTCTTTTGCTCAGGAGGCTTGAATGTTTCTTCTATGTGTTTGCCTCGATCTTGATGATCTAAAATTTCAATGGGTTGCTTCCCTCTGTCGAGGTAGGCGACATTTACTTGAGGCTCTGGCCTCGATGTGTGATCATGATACCTAGCAGGTGCAGAAATGCAAGGTTCCCGCGTTGTTTGTTGTCCTTGAGGAATGCGATGATCTTCCTCGTACTCCCTTTCATGGGTGTGAAAGGGGCGGGCGGAGTGAGCTCGCCCTGTGTGAAGAGCCCTGCGCTCTGGATTTTGTCTTTCTGTTCTGATGGGAGGTAAAGAAGGGACGCCATATCCACGTTGTCCCTCCAAATGGACGGTGTGCCTCTCTAGCGCTTCATCGCGCTGTGGCCACTCATGTCTAACCTCAAAAGGTGATTCTCTATTTACGTCAAGGTCTACATGTAAAGCGTCTTCCCGAAAGGGGCTGTGTTGAATGGGCATACCCCACAGAGGGGGATCCCAATAATTCTTTCTTGATGTGGTCTGACGTGGACCTTCTTGTGGGCCAGACCGCCAAGGGGGTATGACTAAGTCCTCAGGACTAAAGCGAAGGCGACTTGTGCCTGCTTCTTGTGTACCTTTCGGAGCTTATGCCCTTGATTGGGCTTGGCTACGGGTGTACACCATTGCGGTGCTTCTCTACTATCTAAGCAGATTTTTATCTCGTTTATGATGATTTTTCTTTTTGTCTACACTAAGAGAGAAATGAACACACACATACACAAACCGTGATTATCTCTTTTAAGGATTAATGGTGTGTCCTAAACTGGTTTAGTGCATTTTGATGTTTTGTTTTGTTTTTGAATGTTTTTGAAGAACGTTTAAATGCATAATGAAGGCTCATATAACTCCCAAAATGGTCGCCCCTTCAATATACCAACCAGGCCGATATACCAACCTCTCTATATACCCGCCCTTACGAGAGGGAGACTATAGGTACGTGAGAGCAGATGGTATGTGGTACGTAGGCGGTACGGAAGGGGGATTGTCCTGTTAATGACACCTACCATAGAAGACTTATCCTCGCGTGCATGGGAATCACCCCAGCGACACTCGATCAGCTTTCGTCAGGATTTACGCCTAACAACAGTGACAATCGGGGAAATGGATGCAAAGCTAAGCCAAGGTGGTGATGAACCCACCGTTGGTCTTGCTCAAGGGCTGGGGTCTTACGACCAGCTCCTTGGTTTAATTTACCACGTGATGTGTGTGGGATTCATTTTATTTAACGAAAATGAAACAAGCATAAATGACTTTCCCTAAGCAAGCAGGATAAACTGAAAACAACCAAAGAAACAGAAACAGAAATAGAAAAATTTAACAGAGATTATAAAAATCCCTACCTCTTCTCTGCCTGGACCGGTTGCTTCTGAATTTCTGCTCTGAAAATCTACAGGCAGGAATTCGTCCCTCTGTGAGACGAATTGCAGAACAGAATTCGTCCCTGCCAGAGACGAATTTGAATTCGTCTCAGGGTCAGACGAATTACAGTAAAGAATTCGTCACAGTCAGGAGACGAATAACGGTCTGCAACAAAAAATTGTACCTGTCAAGCACAAAACACAAAAAAAGGATCAGTTATTTGATCTTAAAACCAGGGGACAGGGTCCCACCGTGATCGCCACTGAAAGCACGAGATTTCGGGTGAAGGAAACACTAATTGCGATGCATTCAAAATCAAATACGCTTAAGTCCTAAAAATGTAGAATGCATGAAATGAAAGAGACGCATTGAAATGAGATACAAGAAAATGGAGAAAACACAGCCCTTTCATTAAACTCTCTTGATCTCTGTTACAAAGATGCCTCCTCCCTTTTCAGGGGCTAGGAGCGTTAAAAGAATTTGATTACAATCAAGACTTAATGTTCCTTTTTTCGCGTGCCCACACTTGAGATGGGCGGGCCAAGACGATGTCGTCGCTGATGTTGATGAGTCCTTAACCTCTGCTGCTCCTCCTACGAACAAAGAAACAACAAAGATGTCAGTAGCACCTGTGACAAAAAGGAAAGTTCGTTCTTTGAAATCGCCAAAAGATGCATGCAAAAGATTGTCAAATACGATGAATAAAATGGATCTAAGTCACCTGCAAATTCGACAGAGGTCAGAAGACATTACCAGAGGGCCATTGCCATTGAAACAGTCGGCCAATCTGCCTTCACCTGGAATTCGTCCCTGGGCAGGACGAATTCTGACTGCTATTCGTCCCTGGGTGGGACGAATTCTACTGTGTTGGAAAAGCCGAAGTGATCCTGCTCCAATGTCGACTCCCGAGACCTCCAAAACACCTACAAATAGAGGGGTTATGTAATTGGGGCCATTTTGGGACGACCCAGATGGTCGGATTCTCCCAATTTGGCCTCTATCCTCGGGAATTCGATATCGCCACCTGCAAGTTAGTAGGACAACAAAGCGACAAAAGGCATGATAAAATCTGATCAAAATGTTATGGAATTGAAGCTATGAGTTCACTAAACAGAATAACATAAAATGCAACATGAACAAATAATCTAGAATGCTTTAGAATAAAACTTAGAAAATGCGGGGGTGCCCAAGTGGGCCTCCCACCGTTGGCACTTGATTTCGGTGCCAATCCACTAGGGATGGGCCCAAAACCTCTTAGGATTGGGGTGTCTGCAAATTGGTGGTGTAAGGTGGTCAAATGTTGGATTTGGGTTGGATCCACGCTTCCAAAAGCCACCCAATAACCTCCCTTGCGAAAGAGATTAGTGGATGTGAGAAGGTGAATCAAAAAGATGCAAATGGGTAATCAATTGGACAACACTTCGTTGCTTGAAATCGCCTCCAATCTGTCCTTTTGGGTGAGAAAAGTCCCACCTTTTATAGACCCATGGGGTCTCTTTTGAGAGGGAAGCATAAGCGCCATGTGTTGGTCATAGGTGCCATGTGGCGGTCATGTCTTCCCATGAGGGAGGGGAGTCCTCCATGACTTGGGCTTTCATAAGCGCCCTTGTGACGGTCCTCTAACGGCCCATCTGTCCACCCACACACGCGTGCGAGGCAGGAGTCATCAAGCGGTTGTCCTTGGCTGCCACTTGGCGCCATTCTTCTTTTTGCCCGTTAAACTTGGAATTCGTCCCGACCAGAGACGAATTCAGAATTCGTCCCTGGGTGAGACGGATCCCAGTTTGAATTCGTCCCTGGGTGAGACGAATACTAAGCAAAGTGCCTGAATGTGCCAAATTGCCTCTTGACCTTACAAAATTGCTATGAAAGTGGTTAGGACCACTGTTTAACCTCTGAGGGCTGCCCTGGGGGCTGTGTTTGTCAAAGCGATCAGTGTTTGCAGCCACATAATCGGATTGGTGTTGTTTTGGTGTCTACACCAATGTGCCATGACGTATATCTTCCATGATTACATGCATAAAACTTTGGAAGATTACATGGATGATTTGTTAGCCAAGTCTCTTTTGTGCTCAGATCATCTCGATGACTTAAGCAAGATCCTCGATCGCCTCATAGAGCATAAGGTTAGACTAAATCCCAAGAAGTGCGTATTTGGCATCACATCTGGAAAACTTTTGGGTTTCATAGTCTCAAAACGAGGAATCGAGGTGGACCCATAGAAAGTCAAGGCAATCCTTGAAATGGTTCCCCCAACTACCATCAAGCAGCTCAGAAGTCTGCAAGGAAAGGTCACGTCGATTAAATGCTTCATAGCGCAATTATCTGACAAGTGCCGCCCGTGACAAATTATCACAAGGGGGTTACATTTCACTGGGATGACGAGTGCCGATCGACCTTTGACAAAATCAAACAATACCCGGCTTTGCCACCGGTATTGGCACCACCTAGACCAAGAGTGTCGTTCTACTTATACATCTCAGCTACTGAGGTGGCACTGGGTGCCATGTTAGCCCAGAAGAATGAACTTCACAAGGAACATGCTACTTACTATCTTAGCCACACCCTGGTCGGTTATGAACTTAACTATGCATACGTTGAGAAACTCCGCTGGCAGTGGTGTTTGCTACCAAAAAGCTATGCCACTACATGTTGAGCAACACTACGTATGTTGTGTCTAAGGAGAATCCATTGCGATACATGATGAGTCGTACTTATCATAGTAGTCGCACGACAAAATGGATCATGTTGTTGATGGAATTTGACATAGAGTTTATTGGACAAAAATCTATCAAAGGACAAGTCATAGCCGATCAACTAGCAGAGGCTCCTCTTGAAGACGATCAACCTCTAGTCATAGAACTACCCGATGATGGGGTCTTCCATGTCTCAGAATCTCCAGATTTTGATGAACCTGAGTCACAGGCCGACATAACCCTATTCTTCGATGGTTCTAAATGTGAGCAAGGTGGTGGTGCGGGAATTGTATTCTTCACACCGCAGGGTGCACCAATGCCCCTGTCATTTAAATTAAACTTCTAGTGCACCAACAATAATGCAGAATATGAAGCCTTGCTCCTAGGTCTTTAGACAGCAATCGCCATGAACATCAAATGACTAAACATATTTGGTGATTCGTTGTTAATAGTCAATCAAGTCAAAGGGGTATATAAATGCAAATACCTAGTTTTGTAGGCTTATAAAGCCCTTGTGGACAAATTCCTAGCAAAACTTGAGTGGTATGACATCGAGGCACTCCCTCGATCATCGAATCATTTTGCGGACACAATGGCCTCATTGGGGTCACTAATTCTGCAAGACCTTTCCGGTGATATGACAACCATTCAAGTCAAAACCTTATCGCAATCCATGATGGAGCATGCAAGCTCAGACTTGACGCCAGGAATCCACATGATCCAGATTGAACCATCCTCGGATAAGTTCTTTCGAATCCAAGATCGTCTGAAACGTGCCAACTAGGGGTCCTTGTTTTCCCCTACTCCCATTAATAGCAACACAACGCTATTCTTACAAGTTCTATCCCATTCAACGTTTGTTAGGGAAGAACTTCAAAAGGGATTGGATGTTCATACTGTCGAGGTTTTCGATCAACAAGACTGGTATTTACCAATTAGAGACTACCTCAAGTTAGGTAATCTTCCCCTTGGATTGACGCATGCCACAAAACAAACATTCAAGCAGAAAGTGGCTAAATATGTCTTGATAGGAGACATTTTGTATCGTCGCAGCTATGAAGGAATCCTTCTTCGTTGCTTGGACCAGCAAGAGTCCACTTGGGCAGTCGCCCAAGTGCACGATGGTACATGTGGTGGCCACTTTAGTGGTATGGCCATTGCAAAGTGCATTCTTCGCATGGGATATTATTGGCCATATTTAGAGCGAGATTGTTGCGCATATGTCAAGAAGTGCGTGAAGTGTCAACATCATGCCAATTTGATGCACGTACCTTCCCAAGCCTTGCAAACAGTCCAGTATTCTTGGCCATTTTTGCAATGGGGCTTCGATCTAATTGGAAAGATCTCCCCTACATCGTCAGGTCGTCACACATTTATCATAACGGCCACAGAGTATTTTACCAAATGGGTGGAAGCAATTCCGCTGACCTCGACGACAGGACCCCGCATTGTGGAGTTCATTTTGCATAACATCATATGTCGTTTTGGTATTCCATCCAAAATAATCTCGGATAATGGGCCATCATTCAAGAACAAAGACGTGCGTGCTTTGACCACAAAGTACAAAATTTAGCATAGTTTTTTGACACCCTATTATCCACAGGCAAATGGGCAAGCAGAGGCGTCAAACAAAACACTAGTTGCCATCCTTTAAAAGACGATCATAGACAGTCATAAGGATTGGCACATCCAAATCCCACTTTCCCTTTGGGCTTATTGCACTAGCATTCGGATGCCAACTGGGGCAACTCCGTTTTCGCTCGTGTATGGCTCAGAGGCAGTAATGCCTCTCGAGTTGAAAATTCCTTCCCTCCGCATATCAATGCAGGAGTTCATCGATGATGACACTGAATGGCAAGCCCGGTTAGACCAACTTACGTTGCTTGACGAACGACGCGTTAATGCTCTCGAGCACTTACGTATCTATCAAGAGTGGCTTAAGAAAGCTTACAACATGAAAGTTCACCTAAGGGACTTTCGGGTTGGTGATTTGGTTTTGAAGGAAAACCAACAGAACTCTAATTTGCTGTCCCACCTAAGGGACAAATTCACGACAAATTGGTTAGGTCCATATGTCATTGATAGCAAAATAGGACCCGGGACGTACCGGCTAGCTTCTCTTGACGGTATCAAGGAGACAGAACCCTTGAATATCAGTCATTTGCGACCATTTCATATCTAAGAGAGCCATATACCAAAAATGCTCCAAGGATTCCTAAAATCGCTTGGTCAATCCCAAAAATGCTCCAAGGATTATCGCAATCGCTTGGTCACCCCAAATGCTCCAAGGATTATCGCAATCACTTGGTCACCCCAAAATTCTCCAAGGATTATCGCAATCACTTGGTCACCCCAAAATGCTCCAAGGATTATCGCAATCACTTGGTCACACCAAAAGCTCCAAGGATTATCACAATCGCTTGGTCAATCCCAAAAATGCTCCAAGGATCACTAAAATCGCTTGGTCAAACCCCAAAAATGCTCCAACGATCCATAAAATCGCTTGGTCAATCCCAAAAGGCTCCAAGGATTCTTGTAATCGCTTGGTCAAAAATAAAGAAAATTCAAAAAAAACAAAAATCAATAAAAACAACAAAATTTTTGCATCTCATTTCTAGGCATACTCAAATTCACCAATAGAGAGCTCTTCTCGCACCTCATCTTCATATTCACAAAAATCAATCCATCAAAAATACAAAAATATGTAGCTGCATTAAGCATTGCATCCATACATTGCATATTTGTGGTCGTATAGGTCAAAGGCACCATAGGCTGTAATTGCTCTGCTAGTCCACCTTGTTCCACACTGTTCCATTTTACAAAAACAACAAAAACACCATGCATTGCTTTTACCACACTAGAGTCAGTGATCTTTTAATGTATCAAGAGTTTTTCGTGATTCAGTCATCATTTTGCTCTTAAGCCATGTAATGTATCAAGTCAAACAGATTTTATGAAGGTAGAGTTACACTTGAAATACACCTTGTTACGTAACATCCCAACACAAACTAAAACACATAAAACAATTCCTAAGTTGTGTGAATGAAAGATGAAACCTGCACAGTAATCAAGGTCACCACAAGCGAAACGGTTATCTTGCTCATCCCCTTGTGCGAATGACCCCAAGAATGCTGAGAGTTGGCAAAAGGACAAGCATCCTCCCTACCCAATTCCCTAAGAACCCCTAGTTCTCAATATTTGCAAAACATCAAAAATTTGCAAAATGTCAAAACTCAAACATTTGACATCCTACAGTGCACACATAAAACAACACAAACAATAGTGATTTTCGTCACTCCATATCCCCAATCCCTTGCTCAAAAGAAAAACAAATCAAAATAAATAGTGATCTTATCACTACAAACGAGCAAGTATCCCAATATAATTGAAGAAAAGAAGGGAGTTGAACTTGAATCCCTGGAACTCTCAGCATTCTAACAGGTCATAAGGCAAGCTTTAGTACTAGTTTGGTTAATAGCCTATCGATAACTGGCGATAAACTTCTCGCATGATGATATATCTGTCACATTAACTTGCATACAGATCAATATTTGCATGTGGATGAGCTATCTTATGGCATCCTAGATAACATCGCAAATTAATCTAACCGAATACAACAAAGGAGTTAGTGGAGCTAATTAGGTGATCCTCAGTACAGGTTCGGTTGAAATCCCATCTGGCACTAGCGGTATCCTGACAAATACCATATAAATGAACTCAATTGCACACACAGGGATGTGAAATAGCTTGGTCAAACACAATTCTGATTCATACCTTGTTCAAAAGTCTTGTAAGATAAAGTATAGTCATGGCCAGTGAGATAGAACTGTTTGAGTCTCAGAAAACCTTAGCTACATTTTTGAACCAACTGCGCTACAATCAAAAAATACAAAAACAGAAAAACCACATGTATACATACAAAGTAATGTATCACAACAATCGCCCAGAAACAACAAAAGAGTTCTAAATAGTCTATGGTGCCATAGCCAAACATCACAAATCACATTCATCCATTTCACTTTTGCATATCATATATAAAATCAAAAACATTTGCATTCATCATAACATACGCATCCAAAAATAAATAAACATGCATACATCCATAGTCATTAGCCATCATGCATAAAGATCAAATCATCACATGTACATAACCAAAATAAAATC
>JAQPPZ010010499.1:0-39601 GCA_028583015.1 Wollemia nobilis
ATAGGTAGCTTGAAAATTAGCTCATTCTGAAAATAGGCTTTATTGGTGGGACAAGTTAACCTTGGGGATTTTTGGTGTCACTTTAATCCTATAAAATACAATTGAATTCTAACTACTCTTCTAGAATCAAAATTATAGGAATAGAAAGATTCCAAAAAAATAAAACATGATTACTTTTGCAGAATTTGGAATGACAGGAATGAAACCTACTTACTTTTGCAAAATGGAAATGATAGAAATAAAATATTTGCAAAAAATAAAACCTAATTACATTAGTAGAAATGAAATGGTAGAAATAGTTATTTTGCATAAATGGAACACACAAGCTGATAATCACTCAATCACAATGGAAATGACAAAACCTGGAAAAAAACTACTAAAAAAATAGGGGAAAACCACAAATGTTGTAAACTTCCAATAATTATGCTATGAGACCAGCTGACATGCACATGTATCTATCCTATGCACAAACTACAAACATTAAATTCATTTACTACAAACACAGTTAGTAACAAGAAATAGAAAATGATAAGTATCTGCTAATATGATGTAGCAAAAGGTTAACAGAAAAACTTGTCAATAATTGATCCTTCCTTTGGGTTTGGAAGTGGTACTTGCTCATTGATCCAAAAGAATGTGAGAAGCACTGCTACTAACTACTCAATATGCCCACATTCACTCAAAACAATAAACAGATGGAGAAACTACACTTTTATTACAAATCACACAAAACTACAGTATTGCAAGAAAATACTGCTAAATGATTTTTATGCTCAACAACTATCTGCTCTCTATTTCTATATCTATATCTATCTGATCAACCAACACAGGAGCCTATTATTTATAAGAACCTATTAAATGTGCTAATCCATTGTGTTTCTATTTTCTAGGGATTCAACAACTATTCAGACATTGTCTTCTTGAAAATCAAAAAATTGTTATGCTGCAGCATCTCTATTATCCCTTGTTGTGCATCCTCCATTGATAGAAACGTGTTGGAAGGGGTGTGGAAACCTCTCATACACCTGTATCCATTCTCATATTACCACTTTCCACATTTTTGGATGTTTTTTTTACCTTTTTGATTAGAACTGGTCCTTCTTTGCTCATTTTGGAGTTGCTTCGGAATATCTAGCTATGCAACATACTTTACGCTCAAATGCAATTAAAATGGTTAATAAAGCAATTTTGACTAGATAGGAAGTCTTTCCTATTTCTTAGTAGATGATCACAATTATTTTTACATGCCAATACTGACAAATTCCAAGCCATACCATTTATTGATAGTTGGCTAGAATTTATATGATTGTGTCTTGCATTTTTCAAATTTCCTACATTTTAGTCTTTTTGACTTGTTGCTCCCATTTGGATCACGTGGAAGTGCTATCAGGTGGAGAATAAGTCACTTATAGCCTCCCTCAACTATTTACAAGTGTTTCACTCATCTTTAGTTGACAAATTCCATACCTTCCTTCATAGTAACAGGTGGATGGAATTTGTATGGACTGTCACCTATTTTTTCCAGCTGTCAAAACATGCCCAGTTGCCTTTTTGGAGTGCTCATAACTTGTGTCTCGTAACTCCAATGTATAAAAAATTGTATCCACATGCTATTGATTGTATGAACTATATTTTGTTTTATTTTTAGCTCTTAACTCATCAAGAATCACTGTCAAATTGACCTCTAACACAGATTTTTCACCAAAATTTCTAGTTGTCAAAAAGTGTGAAACTGTCATTTTGTGATCCCCATAACTTCCATATTATTTGTCAATATGACCTCAAATTTGGGTCATGTGTTCTCTCTACTATAAAGTACCATTGGTATGAATTTGGTACCTTAAATCACTTTGGATTATTCCCAGTAGATCTGTCAATGTTCCCCTTAACGTAAATTTGCACCTATTAACAGCTCCAGAAAAGACATGAGCATTGAGTAATCTTCATAAATTTTTATCTACAGCTCGGATTGACTTGTTTCAAAAATAAAAGTTGTAGTTCTCGATGATATGAATATGTTCATGCCATCATAATGTAATTTTACTGGAGTATGATACCATAATTGATATGATACTCATTTTTTATCTTTTACAAGTATACCTAGACTGTGTTGAC
Source organism: Wollemia nobilis (assembly GCA_028583015.1). Classification (NCBI taxonomy): domain Eukaryota; kingdom Viridiplantae; phylum Streptophyta; class Pinopsida; order Araucariales; family Araucariaceae; genus Wollemia; species Wollemia nobilis. The sequence continues at coordinate 2,116 of JAQPPZ010010499.1, forward strand.
AACAATGACAAAACATCCTAGGGCCTCCTTTACTCAACATACAACATTTTTCTAATTGAAACACATGTTTTATTTTCTACTTAGTCAACTAAAACAGTGCATAAAATGCTTAAAATAGTCAAAATAGGGGTATAATGTTTCTAACATAAAATCATGCAAACAATAAACAATTAATATATTCTAATCAACTATTTGACAATTTAAATTTGTATATTTAATAATATGGTAGTTTTTATATTTTAACCATAGTGCAAAAATGAGGCATTTCTGGGTCTCATCATTCCCCTCCAGCTTGAACTGATGCATGCCCTCATGCATCCCAATAGGCCATAGCAATATGCAGGTTTTATCCTGTTAAACATATTTTGCCACCTAAAAATTTTCTAATTGTTGCACTAAACATTTTCAATTAGTACATGTATTTCATTTCTTGTTTGCAACTCTGCAATTTTTCAACTTTTTTTTTGTAATGCTTGGAATTTTTCTTTTCTTCCTTTTTTTTCTCTTCTTTTTTTGTTGCTCTTTATTTTCTTCCTTTCAATTTGCAACTCTTTGATTTTTGCACTTTCATGTTGAATTTTATATTTTTGGCAATATTTTAGCCTGGATACCTATTTTTGTTGTTTTGCACCTCTAAAACAAAATTTTGATTTTGAAATGCTTGAGGGTTGTACTTACTTGTGGTAGAACTTTAAGAAACACAATATCTAATGTGGCCTATTGTTCTGCAACATTTTCTAGAATTTATAGCACAATTTGTCTCATTTTGAATCTTGCTTCGAAATGAGATTGTTATTTTGAAGATTGTTGTTTCGAAATGAGATTGTTCTGCAACATTTTCTAGACTATCATTCCGAATATGTGTCAAAAACATGCCAAAATGGCCTCCTATGCAAAATTTAGTTGCAGATTCTAGTGTGGGCCCATATCTAGGGTGTGTAAGCCTTCCATAACATCAAAAATCCCTTCTCCATCATTTTTTTAGATGTTATTTTTTATTTTGTATATTGTTATTCGATTGCAGTAACAGTAAAAATAAAATATTTATGTGCCTTTTCTAGATTATCCTCCTCATATTTATGAATCATATGTGGGGCATCAACTTGTAGTTCTCCTTCTGAAATGCACCCTACTAATCAAAATAAAATTGCTGCCATATTTGTCCCAAAATCAGGTTTTTACACAATTTTGAAGTTTTCATGCAACTAAGGGCAAAAGGGGGTGTTTCTTGACATTTTGAACATAATGATCCATTTGTTTTAACCTTTAAAATATTTTATGCCAAATATCGATTATCATACAATAAATTCTAATTTCCTACTATGACTAAATGTAAGAAACACATACCTTACTATCCTAAAAAATTTATCATGCACCTTATAAGCTGCTTCTGATGATTGTTGGCAACCTATCTGAAAATATAAACATAACCATGTGTTGTGTGAAATTTGTACAATTGTGGAACAATGATGGGTGGATCAACAAGGCAATGCACATAAGAAAATTAGCTTTCATGCAAGCCAACTTAGCAGCGCCTCAAGGAGGTTTTCACTACTGAATTATTCTTTTTTTTTTCATTAGAAGAGGCTGCCATTTTTGGTTTTTAACCAACTTCTATTTTTTTTTTCAAGTGCCTCAATAAAATATAATGTCTCTCATTAGGCTACAATGAGAGCGAATATCTCTTACTCTTATTTCAATAAAAACAATTGTTCTAGCAAAAACATGTCAATCTTTGTATGAAAACACCATCTTTTTCTGTTGAAACCTACAACAATGATGCAACCGTCCTTTCCATATGAGTAATAAGGGCCTTATAATGTCATCATTAACTCCTTATTGCTGTAAATGAAGTATTGACTTCATTTTTCCTCATCCCTACTGAAATTGATGCTTGTCCTCATGTATCTCCATTTTGTGGGACATGCCTTTTGCTACAATTTTTTTCTCTTTTTCCTCTTATTTTTTTCTCTATTTTTCATATTTTATTTATATTTTTTTAATCTCTTTTTAAAAAAATTCTCTTGTATTTATTGTGCCCATGAAGGAATTTCACAAATAGGATTATTCTCTTTTGCTTTTCTTGTATTTTTTTTTTTCAAACTTTTTATCATTACTCTGAATCTGACATGGAGAAGAAATTCTCCTCCATCCTATGTACATCTAATTGTTCAACCTCCCTTAAGAACTCATCCTTAGTTAATGGTGCATGGTATACCTAAAGGCAATGTCCATTCACCACTAACTTCCTCTGTGAATCACCAATGGGATAAAGAAGCACTGCTCCATATCTGAAAACTTCAATCAATTGTGGTCCATGCTTCCTAGTCTACAAAATATTGTCAATATGTACTTTAAATAATTCAATACCAATTCCCAAATATTTTAAAAGCATTAGTAACTCAATTTCAATAGAAAAATATGGTTTCTTATCATAAATCAGTTCATGTAGTGTGAAATTGAGTATATCTAACATATGATCATAAAATAGAAAATGGTTTTTATGTGTGACTGTATATAGTTCTTGATAATATTCACAAACTCTTAGTTTCCCATTTTTCTTTAGAATAATAACTAATGGATGAATCCATTGGTTATCAAAAATTGGATAAATTAATCTAACCTCATAGAGTTTATGTATTACAGTTTGGACAATAACTCTTAAGGTATATTTTAATTGCATTTGCAGTTATTTCACAATTTTAACATTTTCAATATATATCCTATGAGTGCATACATCAAGATGAAATATTGACATACCCTTGTGTTTCCATGCAAAATGATTGAAATATTTTTTCAAAACAACAAACAATTTTGCTTTTTGTTCATAAGTCGTCCATCTAATAATGTTCAAGAATTTTCTTGGTTGTACTTCAATTTGTTTCATTCCTAGGAGGATGGAATTTACCTCTTTGTAATTGCTTACTAAGGATTTCAATGGAAGTAAATTTTCTCTGTGTAGTTTTTAATTTTCTTCTTCCTCTTTATCTAGGGTTGGTTGCTTTGTTTCTGGACTAAAGGATTCAGGTAAGTTCTTGTTTGAGCAAATTTGGATGTTGCTATAGTTAATAACATTTCTTGCAATTTTTTTACCAGATTCAGCTACGTAGACAGGGGCTACCTGTCCTGTATTATTCAGATTGGACATAGGTTGGGCTGAAGGTAGTGGTTTATTTAATTGGTCTATTGGTTGTTGTTGGGATCTCTCTTGAGAAAAATTCAGACTAGTCAACAATTTTTGCATTTCTATGATATTTTTTAGTTATGGAAGTAAATGGCATTTATCAGTGTTATGTCTATGTGAACAAATGCTACAAGTAGCTGAGATAGTTGTTTTGTTCAAGGGATGGTCATATATATCTGCCATGATGTATTCCCAACACCTAGTATAAATTTGTGTATACTACCCTAATGATATGGATATAAAAAGGGCAATACTAGCATATGACTCCTATAAAATTTTTAAGAGATCTTATATTTCCTGATAATGAGGATGATGAATTTTTCAATTTTTATCAGGAATTTTAAACATAAGCAATTTAACTCCTAAGTGTGAAGATCACCTCCCTATGGTTTCTTGTTTGTTTTCCAAATGGACTAAAATGCAATTTACCAAAACTAATTACTTATACCAGTCATTTATCTAGATTTCACTCTAAATTTCATAATTTAGCACAATTAAAAATTATTGGGTTGATTTTACCTTCTAACAACACCATTATCCCCGACAACGGCACCAAAAATGATGAGTGTCATAGATCACATCATTTAATCCTTAAGATTTGTCAATCCAGGGCAGTGTCCAATGCTATATATGAAAGGAGATATAGGCAACTTGAAAATTAATTGAGAAAACATGCTTAATTGGTGGGACAAGTTATCCTTGGGGATTTTTGGTGTTACTTTAATCCTATAAATTGAAATTGAATTCTAATTACTCTTGTAGAATCAAAATTACAGGAATAGAAAGATTGCAGAAAAATAAAAGTTGATTACTTTTGTAGAATTTGAAATGACAAGGATAAAACCTACTTACTTTTGCAAAATGGAAATGACAGAAATAAAATATTTGTAGAAAATAAAACCTAATTACATTAGTAGAAATGAAACACACAAGTTTATAATCACTCAATCACAATGGAAATGACGAAAACTAGAAAAAAAATTGCTAAACAAAATAGAGAAAAACCACAAATATTTAAACTTCCAATACTTATGCTATAAGACCAGATGACATGCACACGCATATATCCTATGCACAAACCACAAACATTAAATGCATTTACTATAAACACAGTTAGCAACAAGAAATAGAAAATGATAAGTTTCTTCTAATCTGCTACAGTAAAAGGTTAACAGAAAAACCTATCAATAGTTGATCCTTCCTCTAGAAATGGAAGTGGCCCTTGCTCCCTAATCTAGAAGAAGGTGAAAAATGCTACTTATAACTATTCAATATGCCCACATTCACTCAAAACAATAAATAGATGGAGAAATTGCACTTTTATTACAAATCACACAACATTACAATATTGTAGGAAAATCCTGCTAAATGATTGTTATGCTCAACAAATATCTGCTCTCTATTTCTATATCTATATCTATTTGCTCAACAAAAATAGAAGCCTATTATTTATAAGAACCTATTACATGTGCTAATCCATTTTGTTGCTATTTTCTAGGAATTCAAAAACTGTTCTAACACTATCTTCTTGAAAATAAGCAAACTATTATGCTGCAACATCTCTATTATTCATTGTTGTGCATCCTCCATTGATGGAAATATGTTGTAAGGAGTGATAAAACATCTCATACACCTGTATCAATTATCATATTGCCACTTTCCACATTTATGGACGTTTTATTTGCCTTTTTTATCAGAATTGGTCCTACTTTGCTCATTTTGGAGCTGCTTCGAAATATCTGGTTGTGCAACATACTTTACACTCAGATGCAATTAAAATGGTTAATAAAGAAGTTTTTACTGGATAGAAAGTCTTTCTTATTCCTTAGGAGATGATCCCAATTAGTTTTGCATGCCAATACTAAAAAATTCTAAGCCATGCCATTTATTGACAGTTGGCCGAAATTTGTATAATTGTGTCCTGCATTTTCCATATTTTCTATGTTTTAGCCTTTTGACTTGTTGCTCCCATTTAGATCATGTGGAAGTGTCATCAGGTGGAGAAAGAGTCACTCCCAGCCTCCCTGAACTATTTCCAAGCATTTTCCTCATCTTTAGTTGACAAGTTCCATGCCTTTCTTCATAGTGACAGATGGCTGGAATTTGTATGGACTGTCACCTATTTTTTCCAGTTGTCAAAACATGCCTAGATGCCCTTTTGGAGTGCTCATAACTTGTGCCTTATAACTCAAATGTATACCAAATTGTATCCATGCATTCTTGGTTGTATGAAATATATTTGGTTTGATTTTTAGCTCTTAACTATTCAGGAACCGCTCTCAGCATCACTGTCAAATTGGCCTCTAACATATATTTTTCACAAGAATTTATAGCTGTCAAAAAGTGTGAAACTGTCATTCTATGGTCCCCATAAAGTCTATATTATTTGTCTATATGCCCTCAAATTTGGTTCATGTGTTCTCTCTACTATGAAGTACCATTGGTATGAATTTGGTACCTTAAATCACTTTGGATCATTCTCAGTAGATCCGTCAATGTTCTCCTTAATGAATATTTGCACCTGTTAACAACTCTAGAAAAGACATGAGCATTGAGTAACCTTCATAACTTTTTATCTACAGCTTGTATTGACTTGCTTCAAATAAAAAAAAAAATTGTATCTCTTGATGAGAGGAATCTATTCATGCCATTAGAATGTAATTTTACTATAGTATGACACCATAATTGATATGATACTCATTTTTGACCTTTTACAAGTATACCTAGACTGTGTTGACAACAATGACAAAACATCCTAGGGCCTCCTTTACTCAACGTACAACATTTGGCTAATTGAAACACATGTTTTATTTGCTCCTTATTCAACTGAAACAGTGCATAAAATGCTTAAAATAGTCAAAACAAGGATATAATGTTTTTAACATAAAATCATGCAAACAATTAACAATTAATATATTCTAAAAAACTATTTGGCAATTTAACTTTGTATATTTAATAATATGGTAGTTTTTATATGTTAACCATAGTGCAAAACAGAGATATTTCTGGGCCTCATCATTCCCCCTAGCTTGAACTGATGAATGACCTCATGAATCCCAGTAGGCCATAGCAATATGCAGGTTTTATCCTATTAAACTTTTTTTGACACCTAAGATTTTTCTTCTTGATGCACTAAACATTTTCAATTAGCATAGGTATTTCATTTCTTGTCCACAACTTTGCAATTTTTTAACTTTTTTTTGTAATTCCTACAATTTTTCTTTTCTTCGTTTTTTTTTTTTGTTGCTATTTCTTTTATTTCTTTCAACTTGCAACTCTTTGACTTCTGTACTTTCATGTGGAATTTTATATCTTGATAATATTTCAACCTAGATACCTATTTATGCTATTTTGCACCTCTACAACAAGATTTTGATTTTGAAATGCTTGAGGGCTATACTTGTGGTAGAACTTTAAGAAACTCAATATCTAATGTGCCCTATTGTTTTGCAACATTTTCAAGAATTTTTGGCACAATTTTTCTTGTTTTGAAGCTTAATTCAAATTAGATTTTTGTTTCAAAGATGCTTAAGAATGAGACTGCCATTCCGAAGATGTGTCAAAAACATGTCGAAATGGCCTCCTATGCAAAATTTAGCTACAGATTCTAGTGTGGGACCATCTCTAGGGTGTGTAAGTCTTCCATAACATCAATAATCCATTCTCCATACTTTTTTTTAGATGTTGCTTTTCATTTTGTATGTTGCTATTCGATTGCAGTAATAGTAAAAATAAAAATTTCAAGTACCTTTTCCAAATTATCCTCCTCATATTTATGAATCATTTGTGGGGTATCAACTTGTAGTTCTCCTTCTGAAACCTATCCTGCTAATCAAAATAAAATTGCTGCCATGTTTGTCCCAAAATCATGTTTTTACATAATTTTGAATTTTTCATGCAACTAAGGGCAGGAGGGGTTGTTTCCTTAACATTTTGAACATCATGATCCATTTGTTTTAACATTTACAATATGTCAATGTGAACAAATGCTACAAGTAGGTGATATAGTTGTTTTGTTCAAGGGATGGTCTTGTATATCTGCCATGATGTCTTCCCAACACCTAGTACAAATTTGTTTATACTACCCTGATGATATGGATATAAAAAGGGAAGTACTAGCAGATGACTCTAAATTTTTCAAGAGATCTTATATTTATTGATAATGAGGATGATGAATTTTTTCAATTTTTATCAAGAATTTTAAACATAAGCAATTTAACCCCTAAGTGTGAAGATCACCTCCCTGTGGTTTCTTGCTTGTTTTCCAAATAGACTGAAATGCAATTTACCAAAACTTATTACTTATACCAGTCATTTATCTAGATTTCACTTTGAATTTCACAATTTAGCACAATTAACAATTATTGGGTTGCTTTTACCTTCTAACAACACCATGATCCCCAAAAATAGCACAAAAAATGATGAGTGTCATAAATCACATCATTTAATCCTTAAGATTTGTCAATCCAGGGTGGTGTCCAATGTTATATACGAAAGGAGATATAGGTAGCTTGAAAATCAGCTCATTGAGAAAACATGCTTTATTGGTGGGACAAGTTATCCTTGGGAATTTTTTATGTCACTTTAATCCTATAAACTGAAATTGAATTCTAATTACTCTTGCAGAATCAAAATTACAGGAATAGAAAGATTGCAAAAAAATAAAAGCTGATTACTTTTGCAGAATTTGAAATGACATGAATAAAACCTATTTACTTTTACAAAATGAAAATGATAGAAATAAAATATTTGTAGAAAATAAAACCTAATTACGTTGGCAAAAATGAAATGACAGAAACATAAATGTTTCAAAAATGAAACACATAAGTTGATAATCACTCAATCACAATGGAAATGATAGAAACTAGAAAAAAATTGCTAAAAAATACGGGTAAACCACAAATATTGTAAACTTCCAATACTTATGCTATGAGACTAGATGGCATACACACATATCTATCCTATGTACAAACCACAAACATTAAATGCATTTACTATAAACACAGTTACTAACAAGAAATAGAAAATGATAAAGGTTAATAGAAAAACCTGTCAATAGTTGATCCTTCCTCTGGGTATGGAAGTGGCCCTTGCTCCTTGATCCAGAAGAAAGTGAAAAATGCTACTTCTAACAACTCAATATGCCCACATTCACTCAAAACAATAAACATATGGAGAAACTGCACTTTTATTACAAATCACACAACATTACAGTATTGCAAGAAAATCCTGCTAAATGATTGTTATGCTCAACAACTATCTGCTCTCTATTTCTATATCTATATCTATCTGCTCAACCAACATAGGAGCCTATTATTTATAAGAACCTATTACATGTGCTAATCCATTTTGTTGCTATTTTATAGGGATTCAACAATTGTTCTAAAGTTGTCTTCTTGAAAATAAGCAAACTGTTATGCTACAACATCTCTATTATCCCTTGTTGTACGTCCTCCATTGATGGAAATGTGTTGGAAGAGGTGATAAAACATCTCATACATCTGTATCCATTCTCATATTGCTACTTTCCACCTGTATGGAGGTTTTGTTTACCTTTTTTATTAGAACTGGTCCTGCTTTGCTCATTTTGGAGCTGCTTCAAAATATCTGGTTGTGCAACATACTTTACTCTTAGATGCAATTAAGATGTTTAATAAAGCGGTTTGACTGGATAGGAAGTCTTTCTTATTCCTTAGGAGATGATACCAATTAGTTTTGCATGCCAATACTAATAAATTGCAAGCGATATCATTTATTGATAACTAGCTAGAATTTGTATGATTGTGTCCTGCATTTTCTAGATTTTCTACATTTTAGCCTTTTGACTTGTTGCTCCCATTTGTATCATGTGGAAGTGTTGACAAGTGGAGAAAGAGTCACTCCTAGCCTCCCCCAACTATTTCCAAGAATTTCCCTCATCTTTGGTTGAAAAATTCTATGCCTTTCTTTATAGTGACACGTGGCTGGAATTTGTATGGACTATCACCTATTTTTTTCAGCTGTCAAAACATGCCTAGCTACCCTTTTGGAGTGCTCATAACTTGTGCCTTGTAACTCCAATGTATACCAAATTGTATCCAAATATTCTTGGTTGTATGAACTATATTTGATTTGATTTTTAGCTCTTAATTATTCATAAATCGCTCCCAAATCGCTATAAAATTGATCTCTAACACAAATTTTTCACCAGAATTTCTAGCTGTCAAAAAGTGTGAAACTGTCATTTTATGGTCCCCATAACTTCTAGATTATTTGTCCATATGCCCTCAACTTTGGGTCATTTTTCTCTCTACTATGAAGTACCATTTGTATGAATTTGGTACCTTAACTCACTTTGGATCATTCTTTCCGTCAATGTTCCCCTTAACATAGATTTGCACTTGTTAACAACTCTAGAAAAGACATGACGATTGAGTAACCTTCATAAATTGTTATCTACAGCTTGGATTGAATTGCTTCAAATAAAAAAAAAAAGTTGTAGTTCTTTATGAGAGGAATCTATTCATGCCATAAGAATGCAATTTTACTATAGTATGACACTAGAATTGATATGATACTCATTTTTGACCTTTTACAAGTATACCTAGACTATGTTGACAACAATGAAAAAATATCCTAGGGCCTCCTTTACTCAATGTACAAGATTTGGCTAATTGAAACACATGTTTTATTTGCTACTTAGTCAACTGAAACAATGCATAAAATGCTTAAAATAGTCAAAAATAGGTATATAATGTTTTTAACATAAAATCATGCAAACAATTAACAATTAATATATTCTAATAAACTATTTGGCAATTTAACTTTGTATATTTAATAATATGGTAGTTTTTATATGTTAACCATAGTGCAAAAATGAGATATTTCTGGGCCTCATCATTCCCCCTAGATTGAATTGATGCATGTCCTCATGAATCCCAGTAGGCCATAGCAATATGCAGGTTTTATCCTGTTAAACTTTTTTTTCCACTTGATAATTTTCTTCTATCTGCACTAAACATTTTCAATTAGCATAGGTATTTCATTTCTTGTCTACAACTTTACAATTTTTTAACTTTTTTTTGTAATTCCTGCAATTTTTATTTTCTTCGTTTTTTCTTTTGCTACTCTTTCTTTTCTTTCTTTCAACTTGCAACTCTTTGACTTTTGCACTTTCATGTGGAATTTTATATCTTGACAATATTTTAGCCTGGATACCTATTTCTATTGTTTTACACCTCTAAAACAAAATTTTGATTTTGAAATACTTGAGGGCTATACTTACTTGTGGTAGAACATTAAGAAACTCAATATCTAATGTGCCCTATTGTTTTGCAACATTTTCAAGAATTTTTGGCACAATTTGTCTTGTTTTGAAGCTTAATTCAGAATGAGACTGTTGTTCTGAAGATGCTTCGGAATGAGACTGCCATTCCGAAGATGTGTGAAAAACATGTCGAAATGGCATCCTATGAAAAATTTAGCTGCAGATTCTAGTGTGGGCCCATATCTATGGTGTGTAAGTCTTCCATAACATTAATAATCCATTCTCCATTCTTTTTTTTAGATGTTATTTTTCATTTTGTATGTTGCTATTCGATTGCAGTAATAGTAAAAATAAAAATTTCAAGTACCTTTTCCAAATTATCCTCCTCATATTTATGAATCATTTATGGGGTATCAACTTGTAGTTCTCCTTTTGAAACCTATAATGCTAATCAAAATAAAATTGCTGCCATGTTTGTCCCAAAACTAGGTTTTTACACAATTTTGAAGTTTTCATGCAACTAAGGGCAAAATGTGGTGTTTCCTTGACATTTTGAACATCATGCTCTATTTTTTTTAACCTTGCCAATATTTTATGCCAAATACCGATTATCACACACTAAATTCTAATTTCCTACTATGAATAAATGTAAGAAACACGTACCTTACTATCTTGAAAATTTTATCATGCACCTTACAAGCTACTTCTGATGATTGTTGGCAAGCTATCTAAAAACATAAACATAACACATGTGCAGTGTGAAATTTTTACAATGGTGGAACAATGATGGGTGGATAAACAAGGCAATGTATTCTAGAAAATTGGTTTTCATGCAAGACAACTCAGTAGCCCCTCAAGGAGGCTTTCACTGCTGATTTATTCATTTTTTTCACTAGAAGAGGTTGTCATTTTTGGTTTTTAACCAACTTCTATTTTTTTTTAAGTGCCTAAATAAAATATAATGTCTGTCATGAGGCTACAATGAGAGTGAATATATCTCACTCTTATTTTGATAAAAACAATCCTTATATAACAAAAACATGTCAATATTTATATGAAAACACCATTGTTTTCTGTTGAAACCTGCAACAATGATGCAACCATCCTTTACATATGAGTAATAAGGGCCTTATCATTTCATAATTAACTCCTTATTTCTGGAAATGAAGTATTGATTTCATTGTTACTCTTCCCTACTAAAATTGATGCTTGTCCTCATGTATCCCCATTTTGTGGGACATGCATTTTGCTGCAATTTTTTTCTCTTTTTTTCCTATTTTTTTTCTCTCCCTTTTTCCTTGTTTCTTTATATTTTTTTCTCCTTTTCAAAATTTTCTCTTGTCTTGCTTGTTCCCATGAAGGAATTTCACAAACATGATTATTATCTTTTCCTTTTCTTGTATTTTATTTTTTTCAAACTTTTTATCATTACTCTGAATCTGACATGGAGGAGAAATTCTCCTCCATCCTACGTACATCCAATTGTTCAACCTCATTCAATAAATCCTCATTAGTTAATGATGCATGGTATACCCGAAGGTAATGTCCATTCACCACTAGCTTCCTTCGTGAATCGCCAATGGGAGAAAGAAGAACTGCTCCACATCTAAAAACTTCTTCAATCAATTGTGGTCCATGCCTCCTAGTCCACAAAATATTGTTAATTTGTACTTGAAACAATTCAATACCAATTCTCAAAGATGTTAAAAGCATTAGTAACTCAATTTTAATAGAAAAATGTGGTTTCTTATCATAAACCAGTTCATGTAGTGTGAAATTGAGTATATCTAACATATGATCATAAAATAGAAAATGGTTCTTATGTGTGATTGTATTCAGTTCTTGAAAATCTTCACACACTCTTAGTTTCCTATTTTTCTTTGGAATAATAACTAATGGAGGAATCCGTCAGTTATCAAAAATTGGATAAACTAATATAACCTCCAAGAGTTTCTTTATTATAGTTTGGACAATAACTCTTAAGGTATATTTTTATTGCATTTGCAGTTGTTTCTTCACTCTAAAGGAGATATAGGCAACTTGAAAATCAACTCATTCAGAAAATAGGCTTTATTGGTGGGAAAAGTTAACCTTGGGGATTTTTGGTGTCACTTTAATCCTATAAACTGAAATTGAATTATAATTACTCTTGTAGAATCAAAATGATAGGAATAGAAAGATTGCAGAAAATTAAAACATGATTACTTTTGCATAATTTGAAATGACATGAATAAAACCTACTTACTTTTACAAAATGGAAATAATAGAAATAAAAAATTTATAGAAAATAAAACCTAATTACGTTAGCAGAAATGAAATGGCAGAAATAAAAATATCGTAGAAATAAAACACATAAATTGATAATCACTCAATCACAACGGAAATGAAAAACTAGAAAAAAAAAACTGCTAAAAAAATAGGGGAAAACCACAAATGTTGTAAACTTCCAATACTTATGCTATGAGACCAGCTTACATGCACACGTATCTATCTGATGCACAAACCACAAACATTAAATGCATTTACTACAAACACAGTTAGTAACAAGAAATATAAAATGATAAGTATCTGCTAATATGCTGAAGCAAAAGGTTAATAGAAAAACCTCTCAATAATTGATCCTTTAGTTCTAAAAGTGGCCCTTGCTCCTTGATCCAGAATAAGGTGAAAAGTGCTACTCCTAACTACTCAATATGCCCACATTCACTCAAAACAATAAGCAGATGGAGAAACTGCACTTTTATTGCAAATCACACAACATTATAGTATTGCAAGAAAATCCTGCTAAATGATTGTTATGCTCAACAACTATCTGCTCTCTATTTCTATATCTATATCTATCTGCTCAACCAAAATAGGAGCCTATTATTTATAATAACCTATTACATGTGCTAATTTGTTCTATTGCTATTTTCCAAGGATTCAACAATTGTTCTAACCTTGTCTTCCTGAAAATCAGCAAACTGTTATGCTGCAACATCTCTATTATCCCTTTTTGTGCATCCTCCATTGATGGAAATGTGTTGGAATGGGTGATAAAACATATCATACACATGTATCCATTCTCATATTGCCACTTTCCACCTTTATGGACGTTCTTTTTATCTTTTTTTATCAAAATTGGTCCTGCTTTGCTCATTCTAGAATTGCTTTAGAATATTTGGCTGTGCAACATACTTTACACTCAGATGCAATTAAAATGGTTAATAAAGTAGTTTAGACTGGATAGGAAGTCTTTATTATTCCTTAGGAGATGATCACAATTAGTTTTTCATGCCAATACTAACAAATTCCAAGCCATACCATTTATTGATAGTTGGCTTGAATTTGTATGACTGTGTCCTGCATTTTCTAGATTTCCTACATTTTAGCCTTTTTGACTTGTTGATCCCATTTGGATCACGTGGAAGTATTATCAGGTGGAGAAAGAGTCACTCCTAGCCTACCTCAACTATTTCCAATCATTTCCCTCATATTTAGCTAAAAAATTACATGCCTTCCTTCATAGTGACAGGTGGCTGGAATTTGTATGGACTATCACCTATTTTTTCTAGCTATCAAAACATGCCCAATTGCCATTTTGGAGTGCTCAAAACTTGTGCCTCGTAACTACAATGTATACCAAATTATATCCACGTGTTATTTATTGTGTGAACTATATTTTTTTTTATTTTCAACTCTTAACTCATCAGGAATTGCTCCCAGCATCACTGTCAAATTGGCCTATAATACAGATTTTTCACCAGAATTTCCAACTGTCAAAAAGTGTGAAACTATCATTTTTTGGTCCCCATAACTTCTATATTATTTGTCCATATGTCCTCATATTTTGGTCATGTGTTATTTCTACAATGAAGTACCATTGGTATAAATTTTATACTTTAACTCACTTTGGATCATTCCTAGTAGATCCGTCAATGTTCCCTTTAACGCAGATTTGCACCTGTTAACAACTCTAGAAAATACTAAGGCATGAACATTGAGTAACCTTCATAAATTTATATCTACAACTCAGACTAACTTGCTTCAAAAAGTAAAATTGTAGTTATCGATGAGAGGAATCTGTTCATGCCATCAGAATGTAATTTTACTATAGTATGACACCAGAATTGATATGATACTCATTTTTGACCTTTTACAAGTATACCTGGAATGTGTTGACAACAATGACAAAACATCCTAGGGCCTCCTTTACTGAACATACAACATTTGGCTAATTGAAACACATGTTTTATTTGCTACTTAATCAACTAAAACAGTATATAAAATGCTTAAAATAGTCAAAACAAGGGTATAATGTTTCTAACATAAAATCATGCAAACAATTAACAATTAATATATTCTAATAAACTATTTGGAAATTTATATTTGTATATTTAATAATATGGTAGTTTTTATATGTTAACCATAGTGTAAAAATGAGTCATTTCTAGGCCTCATCACTTATATAGGTATAATTTCCTTGCTCTCAAACAACATAAAATTTCTTGCCAACCACAAACCCCATGCCACTATTAATGGAATGCACTTATATTCATTTAAAATTTTCTCTTTGAACAATTATGGCATATTTTCCAACAAATTTCTTAATTGTTACAAAATATTACATTAATTGGTATATTCTAATATACCAAATTGGGTACATCTTTATATTAGGAGTATTTACTTTATGTAATGTAAAATTGTGCAATAAATACACAAGTGTCTTTAGTTAGGTGTGCATGCGCACAAGTGTCCATCATGCAGAATGCACATGTGTCCTTAGAGTAGGAAAGTGAATATTCACATACTATTATATATTTGTGACAAAGCATTGTAATAAATGAAGAAGTTCATTGCTCATAATATGCATTTAAAGATCTCCATTTTATAGCATTTTCTCTAGTTTTATGAGCTTTAATTAATGGTAATTTTATGAGTTATTAAAGGAGTTTCTTATGAGTTTTATATGCTTAGTATATTTTCATTATCATATATTAAATATTGCATGATCATTTTATATCTTGTGGTTAATTTTACATTAAATATCTAGCATCAAAAGCTAACATTAATGGCCACTATCCCTTTCCCTTAGTTAAAGATAGAATAGACCTTCACACTTCTCTCAAGAAATCATAATGAACCAGTATGTGATCCATTATTTCTTATTCCCTTTTACATAAGTTGCATTGACTTGGACCCTACTAGGACATTTTTTGTAGAATACCCCATGTCAATTCCTTCTTAGCTAATGCTAAACAAGAAAATGTTTTATTTTCAAGGGTATTTTCACCTTTCAAATTATGCTCCAGCACAAAAGGATCTTCTTATTATTATCTTCAAACATTGCCTTGTATCCTTCCTTAGCTATAAATAGTCCACTAGTTTGGTTATTTGACGATACAAAAGAGTCTTCTTGATATCTTAGTCTTATAAAAGCCTTTGTTATATTCTTTGTATAATTAATCCATTGCTCAATTTTATTTCCTTCTAAAAGTAATTATTTTGTTAAAATCCAATCCTGATTCCACAAACTAGTTATATCCATAGAGGTTGCATCTACCAATACCCTAATCCCTTGTCTATTTATATGTTCTATTAAATTTTAAGACAATTGGTAATCTCCTCCACTCCCCAACTAGGGGTCTTTTATTAGATTTACTTTCTTCCCATTTCCTATTCTCCAAACTAAAAAATTGCCCACTAATGGAAAAACATTCACTAATATTTTCCAAATAATAATTGCATTGGTCATTGCTTGATAGGAAGTCTAATACACTATTCAAAGAATGTAAAACCCAATTATTTATCCTTGATAAACTTATGCTATAATCTTTTACTAGTTATCAATCTCTAAAGATTGTTGGTAGGTAGTGCTTTCTCAAATTTATGTATATTCTTAAGCCCTCATCCTCCTATTGATTTAGATTTAGTTATCTTACTCCATTTAATAAAATCCATTGCATCCTTCTCTCTTATTCATTTCAAAATAAAATGAAATCATTTATTTCTTTTTTAAAACTATTTTAACGGGAATATAAGCCATGTAGTGCCAATATACTAAAATGGACTCCAAAACCAATTTTACTAGAGTTAAATGGTCTACCAATGATAACCGTCTATTGCACCATGAAGTTACCCATTTTTTCTACTTTAATGTATAACCAAATTCAATCATGTTATCCATATTTATTCAACTAAAGTCTAAACGCTAAATTTTATAGATCTTTTCCAAACTCAAATAGATTGAAGCCAAAATTTATTTTCACTACTTCTTCTTGTCCTATTTATAGTCTATTAAAAGTTATATCTACCTTTTGGAGGTTTATTTCCATTAATGTAGCAACATAATATAGATCTCTTTGTCCAAAAATATACCTAAGTGGATGAGTTGCACTCTTAAGACCTCAGCCAGGATTAGATGATATAAAAATAGGGGTCTCCAAGTCAACCTCTAAAGTAGACCAAATCCTATGATCCTAGATAAACTAATTAAAATGGGGTTACAAAATAAAGTAAGAGATGCATAATATCATAATCTAAGCTAAAAATGGTGTAGATTTAGTAACATCAATAAATACAAAGTATGATAGTCTTACAATTTCAATTGAATTAGCCTACCTAACAAAAAAACTTACTTTTATTATTACAAAATATTTAATCATAATGTATGCCAAACATTATTAAGCTTTATATGAACTAATAATTGTAAATCCAGGGATAAATCTAGAATGTAGAATAATTGTAATAGAATAAGTATTCATATAGTTTTAACATAAATGCTTAATCACTTGGTTGACATACATACATGTTTTACAAAAAGTTGAGCAAGAGGTCAAACAAAAATCCAATCTTCATTTAAAAGGTATAGCATAGTCATCATACAATTATGCAATTATAAATGCTAAAGAAATGACCATATTAATGAGTTACATTAATGTATATATAGTTTTACAATGTATTTCATTAGCTTAACATCATTTCTCTAAGAGTGGAATGCAAGTTTATTAGGTTGATGCAGCATGTGCATGTGTCTACTCCAACTCATTCTATTGCAATCAACTTGGAATCATGGTGTTAATGTGGTTCAACCTTTAGCTACCCCACTACTTCCATAGTTGTATTAGCACATATGTTAGTTAGAAAAGCTATCAATTATTGAGATGTTTTGTTAGGAGATCATAACAATCAAGAGCATGCTTGAGCCTTTCAAATGATCTAATGCCTTCATATTCCATCCTCTTTAGCTTTATGTCAAGTTTTTAATCCCCTCTTTATGTTATTAGCTTTGTCAACACTCAACCATCCTTGTGCTTTGCTACATTTTCATGCATGACTCTATAGGCTAAAATCTGAATATTTATTTGTTGGGGTGTTCTCTACCTCTAGTCATCATATGGTACAACTCTATCTTGATCATATTTATATATGCTTCTTGATGTCATCAATATTTGAGATGTTTGGAACTCTTTGATACTTATATGAATGAAGAGCTTTGATAAAATTCGGATGACATATTCACTTATTTTTTATAATGTGTCAGGTTTCATGCCTTGGAATAATTTCTATTCAAGTCTTCCTTTGTTGAGCTAGGTTTTTATACTATTTTTGCTAATGTCAACACTCAAAATTATCTAGAATTATTTGTTATATAGTTTAAATTCTATTGTACCTAGAGGATTTTCTACAACATTGAATGTTAGAATTCTATCCATACGTAACCAAAAACTATTTACTAATGCATAAAACCATGTTATGCTTAATGCCAATATTTTACTAGGCCCATGTTGACATCAATATTTTATTTTTTGATTATGTTTCATACTTAGTGAAAATTTGAGTTTGGCATGAAATTCAATAGATGAACTCTTTTGCTTTTAGTTATTAGATTCTATATGCTTTAATACTTTTTGTTGATGTCACCACCTTAGAGTTTTTGATAGCTTTCTATACTTAGAAAAATTTGGTCTAATGATATTATTCCTACTTGCCTTACTTTCCTATTGATCCGATGATTGTTTTAGGTGTCTGGTTATGTGTCTGAGGCTTCCTTAGCAAAATGGCAAAATATATCTTCTAATAAGGATATGGATGTGGGTGAGTAATTCTACCCATATTATTGGTACCTCATACAAGGGTTTCTACTTGTAGAAGCCTAGAATCCATCTATCCTTATCCTATTGGGCAATTGAGTCAAAATAAAATAAAAAGATAAAATGAAATCAAAATTTGCTTGCATAGGAGTTAACCTCTGAAATACTTCCTATTTTTGAAGTCTCAATTGTGCCACTAGATTTTTTTTACCCCTATTTAAAAATTGTAATATATGTTTTACCCTATTGATTGGCTATTTTATCTGTTGAAGGAGCTACTAGAAGCTAAAATAATCTACACATTTTATCCCATATTTTTAGAGAGGGGATATATATTACTCTAAATTTGTGAAGAACTTCTTGTAGCTAAAAGAAGTAGTCATAGGAAGGACCCTCATATATTTGCACCAACTCTTCAGATTTTGATAGAATAGTTGAGAGAGTAACAAAAGAATTGACACAACAAAGATAAACACATAAAGACAAGATTACAAAAAAAAATGCTCCTTTGTATTGATATTTGATATAATGTGACAATGAATTTTTGAATTACCCCTAATGTGTTGGGGGTAATGTTACAATGATTTTTCTATTTTTGAGACATAATTCTTTGATAGAAGAGGGGTGGTCTTCCAAATATTCAAAAATATATGGTGTTCTTCGTTCCTCTGCTACAGCTCCAAGGGTGAGTGAGCTTCAAGTATCCAATGTGGGGACCACTCCAATTTCATCAGCTTCTCCAAAGTACCTGTTACCTAAACACATGAAAACCAAAGAGGGTTTACTAGCACCTACAAATCCAAACATAAAATACTGCTATAAAAACCTAACTAGAAAAATCATATGATGCATAAATAGGGAAAATAAATTAAATATGCCTTGCTACAAATTCCAACTTACTGATCGGATTTGTCTTTTCTTGGCTTTGAGAAACTATAGGTGTATAGTGAAGGCTGTAAAATTGTGCATGGGTGGTGGGGAAACCATGTGGATGTTGTTTTGACTATGTAAATGTAAACAGGCAGTGAAGGTTGAATGTAAAATTGTTTCAAAAATGGCTCTTTGGGCTCTAGATCTTAGTTCTTCTCGATATGTGTGTAGAGCTCTAGTCCTATTTTTGTATTCTAAAGGTACAATTGTTTAGCCTCTTGATTTGGTGGGGTAAAGGTGCCTTTATAGGATCTTAGGGTTTTGGAGTGAAATGAGAGGTGGCAATCTAGGATTGGTAAGTGGTAATTTTGAGCTACCAAATGGAGGGGGTAGTTAGAGTGATTCATCCAATATATCTCACTTATTTGGTGTGAGGTGGATGCAAGTGGAGTGATATGTGGAAGGTTTCCCCATGTGAAGGGACAAAGGGGAAAAGGGCGTATGATATGTGGCAAGGTGGGGTAGTGAGGTGGATAGGACACATGTTTAGTGTGTAGGTAGGGTATCCTAGGATGATTTTCTAGATTTAGTAAATTTGGAAAATATGATAATATGCAAGATTTATATGCCTAAGTCTACACTTAGGAATATAATATTATTATGCAAGATTTGATGTGGGGTGGCAAATGTGATGTCACATATGCCTAGGTTTTGGTGTCTACAAAGAGCCTATGGGAGATTGCAATTATTTTCTATATTGTCAAAGGATTAAGAAATACATCAATCTTATTGAGTTTTTTATCCAATCATTGGATGAGTTGCTTTTCATTATAAAATTGACCATTTGCATTCCAAAATCTTGGGAAACCAAGATTCATGACTTCTTAGACTACTAAATTTATTTTATTAGTGCTTACTTTAAGGGTACTAATTATTTCTCTCTCCTCTATAATTAGTTGGCTTCTAAATATGACTTGATATGTGTAGAATTTGGACTCACCTAGGTATATTTGTGAGCGCTTTATAAACTGAGGGTATTCTATTTTATTTATTATTATATGACACGCAACCTCTGCTTATTGAAATTTATTCATCAAATCATCTCTACCCTTGTTGAATTCTCCCTTGGCATCCTAGATCAATTTTTCAATATTTGTTATCCTTATAACCAAAGAAAAATCTCTCATTGAAACACTTTTTAATTTAATCCAATATTGGCCTTTGATTTTCTATAGGATATCCTTGGATATCACATGGCCTAGAGGCTTTTCCAGCTCTAATTGAACCATTGCAAAAATCTCTTCCTAGCCATGGAGCTTTGACTTCAATTTTTGTAATGTTTTCTCCTATTCTTGCATTTTGTTGTTTTCTTGTTGCAATTGTTCTTCCAATCTCTAAATATTATCATCCCTATATTGTAGTTGTTATTCAGTGGGATATTTATCTATTATGTGTTTAAGATCCTAAATCTCATTCTTGACACTATCCTTTTTAATCTTATCTTTATTCAGCTATTTTTCCAAAGCTTTAATCATTTTTTTTGTAGTTGCAAGTTTTATGTTTGTTTAGTTGCTTTGGAGGAACAATGTATATGTTTCAATGAGAAGCACTCAGAATGTATAAATCTTGGATATTTTTGAAATATTATACCTTTGCACCTTGATATGTTAATCTTCCATTGTCATATTTACAATCAGCGTCTTGACTTTTGGATATGCAACCGTATTGATGTGTTCTCCAACAATTGGATCCACTTCATCATACATCCAGGTGGTTGCCTTTTATGTTTTTTCTTGTGGCTCTTGTTTCTCTATCCATATTTGAGTATTTTTATCAATTATTTGAATCACATAGAATGCTTTCAATAATGGATGCTCAAAAGCAGTGGAAGGTATAAAAGTAGATTAGAAAGGTGAGAAAATCATGGATGGAAAATTTAATGATACACTAGTGATATTTAAAGGGGTTTACATATATACATATTTTGGGGCTATTTGGATTTCTTGTACATGAGGGGTACCAATTGTTTTTTATGGGATATTATAAAAAGGAGCGGCCTCATCAGCAAGGGTAGATGGTGGGGGTGGTTTTTTAGGTGGAAGCTATAGAGGAGGTGGAGCAGTTTCAACCAAAGCAGAAGGGGAGGGAGGTGTACCTAATCCTCTCACTTTCAATGTTGGTTCCTCGACTATTGCATCAAATATTGCTATCTATATCTCAGTCCTTAGCACTTATTTTCTAATTGCTATCTTTTGGTCAATCTTGTTGCCTCATCTTGCTCAATGCTTGGATGATTTTTTTTATTTTGCATTTTCACTGGGTATTTTGTGTTGAGCATGTTACTAGGACATGAATTTTTTTAGGCTTATTATAGTAGCCACTTTTCTTGTGAATGTTAGTGCCTAAAATATTTTAGATTCTACAACCTACCTTGCTAATTCTCCTTCACTAGATTCTAAGGCAATATCAATTGCTAAAATGTTTCCAGGTACATAACTTTCTTGGCTCAGGTTCTTTATTTTATCTATAGGGACATGTCTTATGAGCTTGCTTATTCCTTTGAATCCTTGTAGCCAACCAAGGAAATTTTTGGTCTAGGATTCTATTGAGGGACATGTTCTTCTTCTTAATATGACTCTTCCTCTAAATCCCTCAATATCATTAATTCTAGATATACTTCTCACCTAAGATTATGTATCCACTTTTTATATTTGGCTTTAAATTCATTTTAAAATAACTTATCATATGTGCTTTGGAAGGCTTTATTTTTTTTATCATATTTACAATGTGGGATACACCATTCTCTAATCTTGTTGTGACTCCAATTTATATCATCCTTAATTTTATATGCAATTTCATTGCTTATCCATTGCTCTTTATTTTTTTTGGGTTATAAAATCACTTGAAATCATAGCACTTTGTCCATGGAGAGTATTCTTGCATTTCATTGATATTGATTTCCACGGCCTAATCTTCATAATTTTTTTGAATTTCTCTATATTTGGTCATCGTAGATGATCAAATGTTGGTGGCTTATTGTTCAATTCTACCAAATTTTCTTTGAACACACCCTCTGGGTCATAGTGCCATATGTGAGGCATAATCTGCAATTGGAGGGCATTGATATTTTCATCCAAATTTTTTCTTGAACCCTTGTTGTCATGGATATATATTCAAATCTAATGGTGTAGTGATAAATGCAATATTTCTTGGCCCTAGACCCAAAATTTTTATCTGCCTCATCTATTTATCTATATAGTTCCATGCTAAAAACCAATTCTATGACATAGTATAGGATAAAATAAGGTGTTCCAACAAAACCATATACTCTGATGATGGTCTCATCTAGCAAAATATACCAATATAGTAATGTATACTTCTTACCTCTTAGATTGTCTATAGATTCAGAGTTGAGCCATGGCATTTGACCATATATGGATGCTAATGTAGGTCCTAGGAATATTCTACTAAAATCTAAGTATGAGGAAGTTTTGTTGAGAATTGTAGTCCAATCAACTATGAAGCATTGTTGGTCACTATGTCTGGTACAAAGCTTAATACTATGCAAATTTTAGGGCATATAAAAAATAAATAGTCATGCTAAATATGATAGGTAGTATAATTTCTCACTTACTTTTAGCTTAAAAGTAATTAGTTGATTATGGATTTGATAACTTAGAAATTAGGCCCAATCAAATAATACAAGGTTACTAGCACTTGAACTATCATAGTTGTAAACATTGGTGACTACATAATCAAGAGAGATTTTATAGTCAGATATATATTCATCATAATATAAACCTAGAATGATACATATTGAGAGTTTGAAAGTATATTTATTTAAAAATATTTTTTAATCATCTATATCAATAGGCTTAGGTCATGTACCCAAATGTGCTCATATTGCAAAATCTCTTCTAATTTCATCCTCTATTATAGTGATTAGTTTCCTCATTTGCATGTCATACAACATCGCTATCTCTTGGTCATAATTTTTACCAATTGCTTTGAAAATTTTGGGGTATGTATGGATGAACCTAGGCATGTATTTGTATAAGAAAATATTCTAAGGAGTAGCATCAAGCTTACTAGATGATATTCTTGCTCATTTTCTCTTTGACCCTTGTCTAAATTTCTTGAAATTTGATTTTATCATGATAATTGTGCCATTGATATCTGCTAGTCTATCTTGTAGCTCCTTAGTTATCTTCTGCACATTCTAACCTCTATTGCAATTAGCCATTTTACACCAGTAACCTCCTTTTATGGACACAAGCACAAGTAATTATGCAATTTTTCATCTTGTATAGAGTATATCAGTAATTCTATAGTATTTTGTTGCTTTGACTACTATATGCTCTAATACACATTGCTCATTTATAGCCTTATTTTTATAGAAATAAGTACCTATAAATAACAACCATTTTCAAATTAATGTTAGGGATTGTGCGTGCTTAGCTTTCATAACAAAATATCTTCTCTAAACTACAAGTTTGTGTAAGCATTTGTGATACATATCCCTTTTCAAGATTACCATTATTTTGACCAATGATATTGTTGAATTTAAAATTATGGTGGCTAAAAAGTATAATACTTAGCCAATAAATTCATATTATTTACAAATTTCTATGGTCACTATGAAACTATTTACATGTGTCACTATTTACATATGTATAAATCAATGACACATTCTTCTACGCATAATCCTTTAAATACTGGTCATTCACCAAAATTGACAATAGATGACCATATATCTCTTGAATCTTGTATGCATTTAATTATTTCATTCCTAATATTATATATGGACTAGACCACAATGATTCTAGCTTATGATGCTTTCCTAATTTTTCTCAATTTGAGTCCCATTTAAGCACCAGGTCACCATTTTTGAAGGATTTTAATTATGAACTCTTATCAAACCATATTTTAATGGATACTTGGTGTTGGAAAATTTATTATATATCTTTTCTCTTTTTTCCTCCAACAATAATAATTCATATATTCTCTTCTCAATTGGTTCAACATCCTCTAATTTTAATTGGTCTATGAACTTCAAGGTATGCAACTCAAGATTGATTGATAACACTTCTTTTCCATATACTAGAGCATAAGGTGTGGTATTCAAAGCCTTCTTGATCATTATTTCTTAGCCCTTATGAATGATTTGGAATTATAAAACACTACTATAGAAGGTATTCCAAAACTAGTGATCAATATTTCCATAAATATATGATGATGTCTTAATTTGCATGTCTAGTTGCCTCCACTTCTAACTACCTAGTAAAATAATTTGGTGTTGTCAATGTAAATATGTTCGATAGAATAATTTGGATTGATCATACCAATAAAGTTTAGCCTCATGCCCACAAACACATTCAAATATAAGGTAAATTGGTATACACTAGTGGGGAACATTATTTACAAACATAGCTATAAAAACATCCTCCTATATTGTCTAGAGATACATGAGGCCAACCACATTCTCACCGTCACCAATGATAGTATATATGGTGGAAAATTTAATGAAATGGCAATTACCAAGCAGATCCTTGTTAGCATAGATCCATATTTATGCATATTTACATTTATTACTTTATTAAAGTGTTATAATATTGCACACAGATGGTTGGGGGTAGTTTATTTTTTTATTCCCAGCTGAATTGGTTGGAACTACCTTGGTGGAATGAATTACTTTGTATTACTTATTCTCCATCAATTTTAATATCGATACTAATGCTTCTGAATCATAATATGGTATCAGAGCTAGTGCAATAGCATTTTTCTAGGCAATGTGGAATTTAATTTCTATTCGCTATATCCAGTGCAGGGAATACCTGACTCACTCTTATGAATGCAACTCACACACTAAAGCAATATCTAGGGGATGTGATCATTGAGATTTAATTTTTAAGAGAGTTTGGTGCATTCTTTCAGCATCAAGACACCTTCGTTTACTACCACAAGGAATGTGACAACTGGTGGCTAGATATTTGTACGACTAGCACATATTGGTAGATGTGTTGTTGTAAATTACACTGTGCACAAACTTTGATGATGTAAGGACAGAGGTTGATTAATTCCTCAGTGCATATTGGTGGATGTTGTACTATAAATTCCCCCGTGTGCAGACCCTAGTAATGTGAGGATAAAATTCTATTGAGATTTTTTACATGACGTATTTCTATGTAGATATGTTGCACAATGATTAAATATTACATGTTGATATTTGATTTCATATCGTAAAGTTTTTACATTAAAATTTTATTATGCACGTGACTTGTGCAAAGGTTTTCGAAGGTGAACGACCAATATTTTTTTTAAATGTCTTGGTTGGGGGAGTCAATAAAATGCACGTCATGCCTTAGAAGTTTCATCCACTAAGTTAGAGTAGTTGGTTGGGTGGATTGAGTTAAAGCTCTGGTGGGTAGCGTGCAATTTCAAATTCCATGGAGTTCGAAAAGCCAATTTTACAAGCGAAAATTTTCAAGCACTTTTTTATCATACCTTAGGTTATTTTATTGAAAAACAAGAAAAAAAATTGTTTGAAACAAGCAAGAATTTGATACATTTTTGTTTGAAACAAGCAAGAACATGACATAATTTGGCCTTTTTTTTAAAACAAAAAGACAAAGTGTTTTTTTTTAGGGATATGGCATTAGTTTTTGTTTTCCTTCAAAGCACACATTTTGTTTTGTTACCACTAAATCCTAAATAAGAGGAACTCATCTTTCCATGGAGGGATAATAAAATATAGTTATTTTTTTCAATTTTGCAGGGTACAACAAAATAATTTTTCATCCTTTTTTTTTTTGCAATAAAAATGGGGGATACAAGCATTGTTTCTTTCGCAAAATTCGAATGAAAAAGGGGGAAGAAAAATATATATTTGTAAGCATATTTGAGGGATTTGAATATCATTTTTGCAAATAAAAATTTCAAAAATTTTGCAAAAATTATTGTAAACAAAGATGCATTTTCGGTGGTAATCGACATCTTGAAAAATTGGTATTGTAATAGGTGCATTTTCAGTGGAAATTGATACATAAGTTTTTAAATTTGTGGATTCTTGTGGTTTTTTTTACATTTAAATTTCTTGTTTTTGTGTATTTCAATCATAAGGTAAAATATACAAAGCAAAGAAAAGACCCCAAATTTTACACCTACTTGTGCAATTTATTGCACTGTAGTATTCGATATATATGATGCCTTTGGTCCACAGTTACAGGTAATGCTATCATGCTTTGGGCTACTGTATCTTCTACTTAACATAGATGCAAAAATTATTTCTAAGCTCTTTTTCTCTATAAATCATCGGGGAGAAGTAAGGAAAACCAGTTTTGATATTCACTACATTTTATACCCTAATTCTTTCTGATTGTTTGGATTAAACTCCTCCAACTTATCATCCTTTTTAGAAATGGTTTTGATGTAGGTGTCATCAATTTGATTAAATTCTCTTTCATGTACTATTTGTAAGTATAAATAAATGGGGGCCATTTGGTGTTATAAGGAACCTTCACAATGGCCACTATTCACATATATCTGTTAAATGCGTAGTTGCTCAAAAGTTCTAATTTTGCACCATGGAAGACAAAAATTAGAGCTATCATTTAGGTTGAATATTTGTGGGATGTAGTGACTGGCACTATAAAATGTCCTACAACATTAGGGCTATATCAAGAGGTATTCGATAATAAGGATAGAAGGTGTCTCATGTTTATTTTGCTTACTACTATAGATGAGGTACAACCTCATATTTGTGATGCAAAAACTAGTAAAGAAGCATGGGATGCTTTGATTACCATTCATGAATGGAAGAATAAATATACTATTATTAACCTTCAATCTCAACTACATACACTCAGTATGAAAACTGGTGAGACAGTTGAACTGTTCCTATGTAGAGTGACAGAATTGAAAATCAGATTGAATGCTATAGGAGAGACAGTTGTAGATACTCTCTTAACCTCGGTCATCATGAGAGATTTTCTAGAATCCTTCAAGGTGTTTATCACATGTCTACAAGTATCTGGTAGACAAGTTACTTTTTTGGAGTTAGTAAATTTACTTCAAACTAAGGAGGCAAATTAGCTTCAAAGAGATGAAGTGCCAGATAATGTACTTTACTCAAAATAATGGGAAAAGAAGTAAGGTAAATTTCAAAGGAGAGGATATTCATCCAAATGAAAAGGGATACAACCTCAATGGAATGAAAATAAATATTACAAAATATGTGATATGGATAACCATGACACCAAGTGTTGGTTTAAGAATAAACAACCCAATGACCAAGATCACAAGAAAAATGGAAAAGAGAAATACAAACCACAAAATAAGAATAAGAAACCCATGGGACATGTTGCTTATAAGGAATCAAACTCAAACTTTGATAGAGCACACAAAGTGCTCATAACCCACACATCTTCTCAACATAAGGATCTTGTGTGGTATATTTATTTTGGTGCCAGTAAACACATGATTGGTGATAGATCATGGTTTGAGATGTTTGAGGGAAAGGAAGGCAAGCCAGTGACAATCACTAATGATAAGACCTACCAATTCTAGGGTGAAGGAGATGTTTTTGCCACTCTTCTAGATGGTAAATGTCATATTGAAAAGGTTTTCCATATTCCTATATTGGTGAACAAGTTTTTTTCCATCCCTTAGATCTTGGATAGAAACATGGATGTTGTTTTTAGTGTTGAGGATGGTATAAAGAGATGCTTCATCATCATAAAGGAAAATCATGTAGCAATAGTTTTATACAAGCATGGCTTACTTATATTAGATACCATTTCTATGCCTCATGTTGTCATGGTGGCAAACACAAAGGAGGATACTTCTCTTTGGCACAAGAAATATAGGCATCTAAGTTCAGGATATTTGCTCGAGTTGTACAAATATGAGATGGTGAAATGCCTTCCCAACATTTCATCCAAATTTCTAGTTTTCTCGGATTGATTAAAAGGGAAGAAACACTGGGTACCATTTGAGGTCATCTCTTCATGAGCTATAAAACCTTTGGAGTTGGTACACATCGATCTGTATTGTCCTATGGCAAAAAACTATGGTGGAAAGAGGTATTTTCAGTTGTTTGTTGATTATTACTCATGGAAGATGTGGATTTTCTTCCTACAATTGAATTCATAGGTATTTCTATACTTCCAACAGTTTAAGAAGCATGTTGAGGATTCAGGATGTTCCATAAATACCCTCCACTCAGATTGAGGGGGGGAATATACCTCCAAAAAATTCTCATCATTTCTAAATACACATGGGATTAAGAGATAGCTAACAATAGCCTATACTCCACAATAAAATGGGGTTTCTAAGAGGATGAACCATTCCATCATGGAAATGGTTTTCTATATGCTTAAGGAGGCACATATTGAGCATGAGTATTGGGTATAAGTAGTAAATACAACATTGTACCTCCTGAATAGAGCACCTACAAAAGCTCTATAGGGAATGACTCCACAAGAAGCATGGAGTGGTAGGAAACCCTTCCTTTCTCATCTAAGGGTTTTTGGATGTAAAGTATTCATGCACATTCCAAAACAGAAGAGGAAGAAGTTAGATGAGAAAACCTTACAATGTATTTTCTTGGCTATGATGAGCATTCAAAGGGATATTGATTGATATATCCTAATACCAATAAAATGTACACCAATAGAGATGTGGTATTTGATGAATATTTCACGTCAGATAACACTTCTACAACTGTATACCTAGGTGAAGAGGAGCCTAAGAAATAGAATCCAATCCCATAGAATAAGGTTCTAAAATGGTATACTAGCACATTGAGAGATTTAAAGTTGACTTCACTTCTAGACCTAACTCTAGATCGATATTGTACTCACAGTATAACTCAGCAGATGAGAGTAGAGATATCAACTTTTGAGGTTTATAAGCTTTACCAATAATTTGATGAAATATTTTTATATGTAGAGGAAAACAAAGAAGCAGATATGTATGATGAAAGAGTTTATAAGTTTGCATTATATGAGAATTAACCCACAATGTTTCAAGATGCACTTAGTGAGCCTCAGTGGAAGGATGCTATGGATGTTGAACATACATATCTCATGAAAAATAACACATGGAAGCTAGTTAATTTACCTGCAGGAAAGAAGCCTATTGGCTACAAATGGGTGTTCAAAGTGAAGTATAAGGTAGATGGTATTATTTATAAGCATAAGGTCCATCTTGTTGCCAAGGGCTATGCTTGTAAAGAAGGTATAGATTATGAAAAGACTTTTGCACCCACTAAAAAAATGACTAAAATTCGAGTACTTTGTGTCATGGAAGATCAGTTTGGGTGGTAGTTACATCAAATGGATGTCAAAAGTGCCTTCTTGAATGGTGACCTGCAAGAAGAATTATACATGACCCAACCAGAATAATTTTTGGTTGAAGGGTAATAACAAAAAGTTTGTAAGTTGGTCAAATCCTTGTATGGATTAAAACAAGCTCCATGATCTTGGTACATCAAAATAGATAGTCACCTATTGTAGCATGGATTCAAAATAAGTCCTTCAAATTCTAATATCTATATCAAGAACAATGGTTATGACATAGTGATTTTGGTCCTCTATGTGGATGATCTGATCATTAATGGCAGTTTAGAGACCATGATTTATGTAATGAAATATTACTTGAAATAATATTTTGAAATGACATATCTAGGACTTCTTCACTATTTTCTTGGTTTAGAAGTGACTTAGAAAAATAATCATATCATATTAACACAAAAGAAGTATGCCAAGACATTGGTTGAAAAATATTGCATGATTGATTGCAAGCCTAAAGTGACTCTAATGGATCCAAGGCTTAATTTATCATGATATGATAAATCTCCATAGGCATATGGTACTCTATATCACCATATGATTGGGAGTTTCATATATCTAATAAATACCATACTAGATCTTAGTTTTGTTGTGGGTTATATTTAAAGGTTCATGTAGGAACCTAAGGTGAGTCATTGGAAAGCAGGAAAGAGAGTTCTTCATTATATCCATGGTAGTATAAAATATGGCCTGGAGTACAAGAAGAATGACCATTTCTTCTTATAGAGATACATGGACTCTGACTATGTCGGATACATTGATGATTGAAAATCAACTTTGGGATACATTTTCCATCTTGGCTCTAGACCTGTCTCTTGGAATAGTAAGAAGTAGCAGGTGGTTGCTTTATATTCTACATAGAAATAATATCATGTAGCAAGTGGAGCAGTCTGTGAGGTAATATGGTTAATTCTCATTCTTATAAACATGGATCTTCCATAGAATCTTCCACTTCATTTTTTTGCAAAAATCAAGGTGTTTTGAACCTTGTCAAGAATCTAGTTTTTCATGAGCATACCAAACACATTGATAATCATTGTCATTTCATTCGATATGAAGTTCCAAAGCATCACAAACAACTCTAGTACATTCCCACTGATGAATAGGTTGCAAAAATTTTCACTAAGGCACTTTCTCGTGTTACATTTGAGTTGTTTCACAAGGCACTTTGTATATGAAAATAGTATAATAAGGGGGGATGTTAGCATAGATTAATATTTATGCATCTTTATATTTATTAAATTATTAAAGTACTATGATATTTCACACATATTAGGTTGGGGGTAGTTTATTTTTTGGTTCCCAACTAAATTGGTTGGAACTACCTTGGTGGAACGAATTACTTTGTATTACTTATTATCCATCAATTGCAATATCAAGATTAATGCTTCTAAATCACAATAATCCTTTACATGGGTTATTACTAGCCCATCATGGATCATTATTGGTGTACCTATATTAATAAATTCATTAAACTATAGCAACATGCTAATCTCACCTATCTACCATCTCAGGAACTACAACCTATTCAATCCACATGGCCTTTATCCTAATGCGGTTTAGATCTCATTGGAAAAATCACTCTAGTCTCATCAAGAAATCATAAATTCATCATTATCGATACAAATTATTTTACAAAATAGGTTAAGGTAGTTTCTCTTATCCAAAAACGAGGCCCAAAATTATCAATTTCATCACACAACACATTATCTATCATTTTGGCATCCCTTCAAAGATTAGCTTTGGTAATGGTATGCTTTTCAAGAATAAGGGTGTTCATGAATTAGGAGATAAATGCAACATTAAAAAAATCTTCTCTACCTCATATTAACCTTAGGGTAATAACTAAATGAAAGCTACCAACAAAACCATTTACACCATTCTTCACAAAATTGTTGCAAAATCTCATCGTAACTAATTTAGAAAAAAATAAAGGTTTAAATGCCCATACCTTTTGTTCCATAATATCTATTCCAAAATTGAATGCTAAAGCCATCTTACCTTAAAACAAAACCTCAAATCTATAAAAATCCTTTTTATATTCCCAAGGTTGCAAGCTTATTATACTTTGTTACAATGTAATTGTTAACCAATTTTCAAACAAAAATAGATCTTTTTTTCATTGTAGGCATGCATAAAGCATTTCTAATTGTAAATGTAAAGATGATTTATTGGTTACATCTAAGCCAATACACCTCTTAGATGTATTAACAAAGGAAAGTTTTCATTTTAACTTATATTGTTAGTTCAATAGTGTATCTTTATGGGTTTTGACCCTTTAATCAGGCTCATTATAAATCATGTATCTTTCCAATGCCTCTAAGTATTTATATTCCTCATTTATGGTTATTCAATTTTACCTTTCATTGCATATATTATATTACCACTTGAACACTTTATATATTAACCAACTTTGCTTTTGTATCATTTGCTTCATGACCTAAATCAATATATTAATTATCTTAATATTTTTATCTTTGTTACCTATAATAAATAACTAATTGAGTATACCACGATAACTGATAACCCATCACTAACAAAATTACTTCATTGGTTTTTACCTCCCTTCTACCTTGAGTTTTTGCTACCTTCAATATTTTCCTAATATATTAGTGTTCTTTTATCATGCCCACTCTTAACATGTTGCTCAAAATATTAATTTTATATCATTTTTAGGGTAAATATTTTTCCTCATCATTTATGCACACATTCCATGCCATCTTTCTCTAAGCCACAATAATTTATGCACATATTCACAACCTTCATAATTTCTTAAGTAAGGCTATTTCTAGTTCATATTTGTTTTCTTAACACTTTCCTTGCTCTTTCTTCACTAGGACAAACATATCTTCAATAAGATGTATTATCCCTATTTGTCATACATCAAATATCACAAAGTTGCTTTATGTTTAGGCCAATTATAGTGATAATCTCTATGTGACATTATTACAAATGATGATAACCAACTAATTTATTATTTCATGCATTTCAATAACATGGTTGATAATTGAGTCCTTGGAATCCCTAAGTCTAGTAGAACCATTTCTAAATTTTGAGTAACATTTAGAAATAGTAAAAAGAATTAAAATTGGTTGGAAATTTAGGATCACTTCTAAATTTATCTATGTTTTTAATCAATTTTATTTAACTTTAGATAAAAAAATTATGCGGTCTATGTACCTTCTTCATTAGAAAAGGCCTTGTCAACCTCATTTCATGTGTTATCATCATTGGATTCATTTATATTATGGGTCATCTCATTATCTTCCTCGTTAATAAAACTCCATAGTTGGTATCCTCCACCAGTTGCTACAATTTACCATAGTCGACGATAAAACCACGATCAATTCTAATATATCTAGATCAAACACTATTGAACAACACTATAAAATTTCAAGTACTTACTAGTGTGTGGGGTATGTGTCACTGACTCTTAATATATTTTGATAGTCTTAGGTACTTGTGGTGTCTTTATTGGTCTTTTTTTGTTCATATTGACTATGTTTATTTTGAAACCAGTTATTTTATTTCAACTGACTCTTCCAAGATAAAAAATAGAAGAAGTTATTACAAAACAAAAGGAAGAATCCTTAGCTAAATAAAAACTAGAAAAGTTAGTTGAAAGAAAAAACTAGTTTCAAAAAAAAATAAAGAGACATGGTTAAATCTATCTCCATTAGCATTAGTTGCTATTACATCAATACAATATATGGAGAATATATAATAAGAACATATGTTTATCAAGAAAATATTATCATAAATTAAATATAATCATTAATATAATTGGGTTGCTATCCTCATTCTTACTTGATTATGTTATTTTCACTTACTCTGTATTTTATTCAATAAATGTAGAAACAAAACACTCATGGATTCTAAAACATAATTTTCAAGCCTTCTCAAATTCAATCTTGGTCACTTGTTTGATTCTTGTGGGGTTGGGTAGGTGTGTTCCTCCAGGGGGTCTTAGACTAGAGCATTTAACCTTCCTTCATAAGACAAAACCTCTCAAGAGGAAAATCATATTTGCAAAACCAAGAACTAACTCACATGAACTACATGGTGAAAACCCTAGATAGATCCACCTACAAAAACCTTGGGAAATAGAATTTACAAAAATATTAAGTAGAGAATGAAACAAAAGCAAGGTTATGCATAAGGGGTTGGACTCAAAATGTGTTTCTAAAAAATAGCAAATCCTAATAAAAATCAAGATGAATAATGGATAATCCTAAGAAAATCAAATCAAGCATCTTCACACCAAAGTTTGGGGTATTTGAAGCCCTAAAATGTAAGGTCATGTTTGGGGATACTTTTAACCTATTAAACCATATTATAACTTCATAAACATACCACCATTAGATAAGGCTTAAAAATAGCTTTCCAACAAATACAAATATACCTATGTTTGGATATATATTGTGGCTAATTGACCCTAAGAAAAAATTGATCCTGAAAATTTTAGGTGAATGGGCCAGCGTCGAGGGTCCTCATATTCGTCAATTTTCAATTTTGAAAATCCTAATAGTCATCCCAATTGGTGAATATTCGCCACTATGCATAACCCTGAACAAAAATATTATGTAGAGTATTAAGGAAAACCATACATGAAAGAAAGAACACCAAACAAAGCTCTAAAATGAAAATGGAAGGAATCCACTATGGGTTTTCATATTTGCATTAATAAAACTAAAAATTGAAGGAGACCAAATGAACCTCTAAAATAAAACTAAAAGAAAGCCACTATGGGTTTTCATATTGGTTATGACATATGGGTGATATAGCTCATATCAAGGTTAAAATCCCAACATCAAATAGGCCATATAACTTGATATGACTAAGTTGATATAGAAGGAAAAGGAAACCCTTTCAAAAACATTACCTTAAAATAAATAAATAATGTATTAAGATATTACCATAAATCTCACCATTTAGAGCATCATGTATCATAAGATAAGAAATAAACCATGGAGATTCATATATATTTGCAACATCAACCTACAAAATAAACTTGAAATTTACTCCCTACTCCAGTTTTTTTATCAGAGTTATTTGTATCAAAATCACAAATTTAGAAGTAAATTATCATGTATTCCTTTGTTTAAACATGTTAAGATCTTACCACGAAGCTCACATTTTGAGCACCATGTATCTTACAAGTACCATGCATCTTAAGATAACTATGTTAAAGTCATCTATGTATCACAAACTTTGTAAAAAAACATGTATTTCAAAGATATTTACATGAAGGTATCCATCATATTGTTATGCCAACTAAACCTAATGTAAATTTGAATCATTTAAACCACAAATTACAACACTCCTATGGGTATTTCAATGTCTTGCTATGAATAAATAATTTTTAAATTAAAGAGTGGTTCTTATAGCTCATTAATATACAAGTCATTGTGTAAATCTATGCCTATATATGACATATAACTCACAATAACATGCTCGATATAACACTTTATTTAATTTGAATATTCACTTTTGTATTAATGTTCAAAATCCCTATATATTTACCTTATATTTAATTATCTTAAAGAATTTTAATTTACCAATTATTGTTCTTGACCTATTAATCTACTAATATTCAAAACTATTTAGTTATTTTAATGGATATGTTTAATTTTCCACTTATTGTATCTACTATGTGATCTAATAATCCTCAATACTATTACACCTACAAAGTAATAAAATTATCTCATCACTTCAATTTGAACATAAAATTCTATGGACTCTTCAAAATAGACTACTCTATAAATCTATGTATTCTGCCAATTACTATATTCTAGATAAATATCTTATTGTATCTACTATGTGATCTAATAATCCTAAATACTATAACACCTACAAAGTAAGTAAATTATCTTATCACTTCAATTTAAACATCAAATTCTATAGATTATTCAGGATAAATCTATGTATTTTGCCAATTATTATATTCTGGATAAAATATCTTACTATATCTACTGGATAAATCCATGTAATCTATGTAAAATAGCTTACTATATCTACTATGTGATAATAATCCTCAATACTATGACACCTGAAAAGTAATAAAATTATCTTATCACTTCAATTTGAACATCAAATTTTACAGACTCCTCAAAATAGCCTAGTGGATAAATATATGTATTCTACCAATTATTGTATTATGGATAAATTATATTACTATATCTATTGTATAAATCTATGTATCCTTGATAAAATAGCTTACTATATCTACTATGTGATCTAATAATCGTCAATACTATAATACCTACAAAGTAGGTAAATTATCTTATCACTTCAATTTGAACATCAAATTTTGTAGACTCTTCAAAATTATTGTATAAATCATTGTATTGTAGGCAACAAATCCACCTCCCAGAAGAAGAAAAAGTGATTTGCTAGATTTTGACAGTTTTGGGAATGATTTTCTCAAGTTTTGTAAAATCATACAGTTGTAGCAAATAATACAGTGGAAGGAAAAATCATACAATTGGATTGGAAAATAGTATAGAGTAGTATCAAATCATACAGGGCACACCGAAATTCACTCAGATGCAAAGGAAATGTAATTTTGGGATGAAATGTCACATGGATTTGCTAAATTAAGGTATAAACTTAGGAAAATACCAAAATAATGTATTCAGTTGTATATGGGCAGTTGTGAATAATGGATTATCTCAGGAACCACTTTGGAACAGCCTCGGCAACATTATATAAGGCCCCATTTTCAATTTTATAGGCCTGGCTACTAGTTTACTGGTTATTAGTTGCTAGAATAGAGAGATCGACATATTTCTAAGTTATTACAATTACCTTAAGAGAGTTTTCCACATTGTAATAGAATTGAAAACCATTAATGAGAATAAAAAACATTGTGGATTACAGTGTATGGTCTTGTTATGAATGAATAATGCATTATGGATTAAAATTGTGTAATTGAGTTTCTATATTACTTATATATGCTAGTTTTAGGCATTGTTGCAACTTGTTGAGAATATTGTCACTGTTGAATCATGGGGAATTATTTAGGAGCATGATGACATTGGAAAGGATGTGATGAAGCATACTGTACAATTTCTAGATGGAATTACTTGTATGGAATCTCTCACCAGCCCGGTTTGGATATTTTGCTTGTGGAAGAGATTGTCTTTTTTAGGCTGTTAAACCTTTACAAAACATATCGGAGAGAGATTGGAGTAGAATATCATAGCAAGTAACATCTTCCTATACATTTAGTTTGTACATCATACAAATCATATAAAATATTGTTACCTGATTTGGTAAAATAGGCAATTGGCAAGAACTTACCTGATTTGGCAGTTTTTGTGAATTGGCTTGAACGATTACAAAACTATGTACGACAGCCTAAAAAATAGCATCTATAAATTTTTCTAAGTGCAATATCATACCATATTAGATACTGTAGGATTGGAGATCATATAGTGTATGTAATTAAGATCCGTACAAATAATTGATAGTTCGTACGAGGGTAGTTCGGGTAATTATAATACTGTCTGATTTGGTAATTGAGATAGGCTCAACCTAGGAATCATTATTACCTCTATAAAACACCTCCCCACTAGTAATTCTCCATCGTTGTGTTACATTTGGCACTATTGCCTTATCAAATCTAGAATTCTTGTTAAAACAGGTCGAATTTGACTAAAAATTTGGAGGTGATTTTTTATGATGGACACTAGTACACAAAGGCATGGGATAAGGGAACCATGAGACAACATTCCAGTAATAAGGATCACAAGGATTTCTCAAA
>JAQPPZ010010500.1:0-33478 GCA_028583015.1 Wollemia nobilis
TTGTCAAGTTCTCTTTATTTCATATTAAATGTTGTAGATATAAAAATTAATAGCTACACTGATTCACCCCCCCTCTCAGTGTCATTGTGTAATCATCAATCCTTAAAACCCTAATTAAAACTAGTTATTTTCCACCAATGAAATGATGCACATAATCAGTTCCATGGCCCTACAAAATAGTCTATATTTCTATTGATATCCTCCATTCTTGTTTTTTTATTATGTTTCTCTTGAAACCCTAAGTGAAAGGATAACCTCTACACTACATTTCTATTAGAAGGAGAAGATTTTATACTACTTGAGGAAAAATGAAAACAATTTATTATAAAAAAAAACTTAACTTATAATGAAAAGGATAAAATCTACACTACTTTTATCTCTCTTACAAAAGAAAGATTTTAGGCTCACAAAAATTATAAAAAACAAACTTGACCTATTATATCTCCTTTGTTTTAAAAATTTTATCCATATTTTAATTTGACCTTTAATTCTTTAAACTTTGAACTTACACTCTACTTCTTCATCCCTTATCATTCTTTGTTTCTAATAATGGTTATAATGGTTGATCCATGACCGTTATCATTTGATGTTTTAATTGCATTGGATTATTATTGATCTAATTTTTACCATCTCCTCTAAAAATATGTGCTGTAAAATTCTAAAGCTTAAAGGATGGTTTCGTTCATGCAAGGTGCCCCTTGCCACCAATGACGTCCTTCGTGTGATTTGTGCGTTAAACTCTTTCAGATGCGCGTAAATGTAAGCTACGAGCAGTCATTCCTTCACGTGAATCGTGTGAATAACTGAGCTTTGAAAAAGAATGGCGAATCATGTGAAGCGTAAATGTAAATGTAAGGACTGCTCGTAGCTTACATTTACGCTTCACATGATTCGCCATTCTTTTTCAAAGAATTTTACAGCAAATATATTTACCTTGATGTCACGGACTCCAACCGACGCCCGTACGGATAATATTATGTCAATTCGGTTGGCTATTTATGCGAGTAGAATCGATGAGGCTCATCGTCGGAGAGCTCCCTCTAGCGTTTCTTCCTTCCAGGTGAAGTATGCTTTTATTTTTCTCCCTTCTCTCTTTTTTTTTTTTTTTACAGCACCTTTGACATTTTCAGATATTTTCACCGTCGTTGCTTTCTCCACTTGGCTTCTGTTGGTGGATATAACAAACGTGATCTTTTTCACGATCAACATCAATATGTTATAGAATTAAAAGAGGAGAAAAAAAAAAAAATGAGGCCGTCTAACTCTTGTTTAGTTTGGTTGTTGCTTTTGCAGTCGCATTCGAAGCCAAGATATTTAATCTGATAAGTTTCAGCATGGTAAGCTATATGTTTTGACACCAGCCTTCTCTTTCATATTCTTTTGATTTTTGCAAATATTTGTTTATTTACTTACATGGTGAATATTTAAGGCTCCGATACTCTACGAAGTGGAAGGGCCGTGGGGAGGTCCTGGTGGAGAAAAGTGGACAGAAGGAACTTACACTAATATCAGACGAATCGTCTTAAGAGTCGGAGATACTATTAATGCCATTCAGGTCGAATACGGTCTTCTTGGTGATAAACGAGTGCACGTTATCAAGGCACCGCTACATGGAACTGCAGATGGTGATGAAACACCGGTAACAAAATAACATTACCATGATAAATAATTATAGACTCATTGTTGACTCCACCATCCTGCTCTTTCTTTTTTTGGTATGATTTCATTGACTTCATATTAACAGAGAAATTGCTTTTATTTCTGAGCAGATCGAATTGGACTCCGAGGAATATGTGACAAAAGTAAAAACAACGGTGGGAACCCATGAAGGTCATAATGTGGTCAAAGCTTTAACATTCACCACTAATCTTGGTACATATGGTCCCTACGGTACTGAAGATGGAAAAGTTTATGAAAGCAGTGATGGTCGAAAGGTTGTTGGCTTCTTTGGAGCATCTGAAAAATCCTTGAATCGAATTGGAGTTTACACAGTCCACGTTTAGAAACATGTCCTTGTACAAGAATGGCTATGGCCATGTGTCTCTGTCTTTGTTATCTTTCCCTATGTCTCTGTCTGTGTTGTGTCTCTGTCTGTGTTATCTTTCCGTATGTCTCTGTCTGTGTTAACTTTCGCTATGTACGCGTTAAGATATCTACTAAATAAAACAAGTATGGCTATGGCCATGTGTGTCTTTGTTATCATTACCTATGTCTGTGTCTATATAATTGTCTGTGTTTTTATTGACATATTTTAAATTTAAAATTATAATTTATTTAATAAAATACTTACTTTTATGTTTTTACTTTGTTTTTATTAATTTATTTTTTATATAATGATATTACAATATTTTAATATGAAAATGTTTGTTTTTTTTTTAAATCAATAATATAAGATTAAAATTAAAATAGATTTCATTAGTTTTCTAACTTGATTAGATAAGATTGGAACTGTGTTAAAATCCGTTTCATTATTTATTTTTCTTTCTATATATAAGATAATTTCATTTATATTGCAACATGATCACATAATATTGTTGTACAACAGTTTATATATGCATTTTTATTAGTTTAGAACCTTAAAATTTGAAAAAATATAACTATCTAATCTAAATACTATTTAATATAAAAAATTTGGCAGAGGAACCTATTAGCAATTCAGCTTGATATTTCAATAGCAATCAACATCCATAGTTTAGTTCATAATTAATTTATAGTTAGTTTAATATTATTGTAAAATGTTGTATAAGATATAGTATAATTGTAAAGCATGTAAAATTAGTTTAATATGTGTTTGTAATATATAATCAATCCATACACTCTATAGATTAAAAATTAAAAGTTATAATATAACACTGTTTGAAATAAAAATTAATATTAGTTAAATAATTTATTGAGTGTAAATCAAATTTATTTGTATTTAAATATTTAAAAATTAAATTTATTAATGTATTTAGTGTAAATGTAAATTAAAAGAATGTGATTAACAAGAAGGTTTTAAAATTATTATATTATGATTTATCAAATGTTATGAGATTGAACATATAGCAAACGATTACAAATTAAAAACAAAAAGAGAATCAAGGATATAGTAAAAATTGGATCAAATCAATGATATTCCACTCTTAAAAAAGATAGAGAAAACCTTTCACTAATATCAAATGACAAGGGTCTTCATAGTTCACATGGACCAATTGTTAGAAAAACACATAAATGGATATAATTAATCAGGAAGTATAACATACAAGTTCAAATTTTAAAGGAATTAAAGGTGCAAAGAAAGACATGGAAAAAAGTATTAAAATAAAGGAGGAAAAAGTAGTCAAGTTTTTCCCTATAAATCACATTTATTTTTTCAAGTAATATAAAATCCTTCTAACAGAAATGAAGTAGTAAAGAAGTTATCTCTTACATTTTAGGGTTTGAAGAGAAAAATAATAAAGAGAAAAGAATGGAGGATATCCATAGAAATCTAGACTATTCTATAGAGGTAAGTAGCTTATTGTGGGAATCATTTCATTGGTAAGTTTCTAATAGGTATTTTAAGGTAACATAAAAAGTTAATTACTATTCTAGATGATATGATGAAGAATAAACTATTTTATTTCAAAGGTAGTAGGATCAAATACCATACAATATTTTATTTCTATCCTTTAAAGAATCCTTTCACTAACATATTCAACCAATGCAAGGTAGATTGTTCTTCTCACTAGTCAATGGTAAGGTGGTTATTTTGTATTTTGTATATCCAAAGACTCAAACTCCTCAACATTAGTTTTTTGGTTATTGGTTGTATTTTAGTATTCCCATATTTTAATATTTTAATAAATTCCGTGGTATCTATGTTTCAATTGGACCCAACATCCTTGTGAATAACATAACATTTTCAACTTCCTTTGAGCCTATAGTTATGGGTTTGAGTTTGTTCTACTATTCATGACATGAAACTAGAAAGTTTCTTCTTTTTGAGGGGATTTCATATTTTTCACATCTAACAGTCAAGATGATTGTCTCTTTTTAGCACCGTAGGTGTCATTTAGAACATCCTTTTACATTTTCTTTACTATTTCTCATTTTATGAATGGCCATATAAGATCATTTTCGATGTGTTCCTATGGATTATATAACATATTATTCTTAGCATCTAACATTGGCATATTATTAAGAAAAGTCTATTTTTATCCTTGTTATTAGATGATCATAGATTCAAACCTCATACGGATTCACTTCAAGCTTACATATAGGTATTCCACATTTTATTTTATGGCCACTTGGATGGATAGTGGGCACTAATGTACTTAATTATATCTAAGACATCCCAGGTTTAAATATTCTTAGAAATAGTTTTTGCTATGTACCTTTCTCATATGTGTCATCTCCATCTTGAATATATTGTCATTCATTTCTTCTAATAGTGCTTGTTGAAATTATAGTTGGTATGTTATTTTATAGTCTAAAAGGTAGGGATTCAATCCTTAGTGATGACAATGCTTTCAATTTGTAGAAAGGATTCCATTTGTACATATCTTTGTAATCCCAATGGGTAGGAATTTATCTTCCATACCAAGCACAACATGCAACCTATTAGCTATCCTAGCTTAAAACTCTTTTTTATGTTTAAGGTCATCAATTTGAGTCTCTTCAAAACTATTCATTTTTATTTGCATTTAATGTTGTGTCCTATAAGTGGCTCTTATAAGATTTTGATATATAACATAAACATATTCATTAATTTACATTTAAGGTTTGAAGATTTAATTTTTCTCAAATTTTCTTACTAATATACCCCACTTTTTAGGAGCCATAACATTTGCATAGAGAAGTGTTTTGGGCCCCTTTTTTATATATCTTGTGATTTTGTAAGCTATGCATATTGGTAACATTAGTTCAAGACTTTGTTACAATGATTTTGAATATTTTTTGGTTGTAAGAGGAGTATAAATTATATGGTCAGTGCAAGAGTAGTCTGTCTTATTCCTATAGCTCATTCTTAGACAATGGGGGTTGATTATTTAGAGATTTACTTCTATTGCTTGGAAGTACATTAGAGTAATATATATATATATATATATATTTATAATTTTGCATGGTGTTGTTTGA
Organism: Wollemia nobilis; assembly: GCA_028583015.1. NCBI lineage: Eukaryota > Viridiplantae > Streptophyta > Pinopsida > Araucariales > Araucariaceae > Wollemia > Wollemia nobilis. The sequence goes on from JAQPPZ010010500.1 coordinate 5,098, forward strand.
TTATGATATTGGTCGAAAAATTATGGTTATTTTTTAATTGACGATATAAATCAGAACTTCATATCCATGAAAGAGGTCATCTAGTCTATGTACCTTTAGTAGAGTATATAATATAATTCACAATGAATATTAATTGGCCTGGCCAAGCATTTAATACGGGAGGAGATATCATCATCATTATTTTCTCCTCTCCTTATCCTCACAACTCAAACAATACGGGTTTTATAAATATAAATAAGTTGACCTTATTACCCATGGTTAACAATGGTTATGTAAGCCTATGAGTACTATTGATGTAGTTCCATGTGTACAATTTGATGTACTTAACCCTATTAGTGTTAGTTATGGTTAACATTTTAGAATTTTAATTAAACTTATAATTTAACCTTTAATCCCTTAAATAGTCAAACAAGAAAAATCTTTTAACTCCTATGGTACAAGCAGTCAAGGACACACCAAATGCCCCTCCTTCCATATAAAAGGTAGGCCTCTTAACACCATTGACATCAAACCTACTAGCACAAGATAATTTTTCCCTTACCTCAATTACTACACTTCCTCACAAAACCCCCCCTACACCTACCTCCCACATGGGACTTCCACACAAAAATCCTAAAGATATCACTTTAATAGCTTCTACATCCACCACTTCATAGGCCAATCTCTAGCCAACCTTAGCTAGGAGATTTTTGTGTTTTCCTACCTTCCCTCAACCTCTTCTATCTTTCTTATTTTCTACTTATTGTTTCCACCCCCTCCATAAGGGCAACTAGTGTTTAGTTCTTCCTCCACTCTAAGCATACATTTGTACTTCAAATAAATCTAGAAGAAAGCATTTGAGTAGGCATAGAAGAAGGAGACTAAAATAATGGTCATGTCAACAATAAGGGATATCGAGAGCGAAATTGATCTACAAAGAAGAGTCCTCCACTTTAACCACATGGACCCTAATGTTTTCAAGCCAAAAGAAAAAATGCAATCTCGATATTATCAAGTGACTAAGGAGATCATAAGTATACAAGTTATGGGGATCATAGGTACATTCAAACTAGCTAAAAATATAAGTAAACTCATCAAGCATGATTTAATAACCCTAGAGAGAACTTACAAGAAAGGGAGAAATAGCTCCAGTAGGACAAGGATACCCTTAGATACTCATAGCTCCAAATTGAAGGGATCCAAAACTAGATGAAGCAGATCATGAGTGCTCAAAAAATGGTTTCCCTCTAGGAGGAGAGAAGAAAACAAGAATTGATGGGTTGGATGTTTACTACAGAGACCTAACTCGCCTCATACAAGGTTGAATTTGAGAGAGAACTAGAAAAAGAAAGGAGCAGATGCTTAGAAACCCTATAACAAAATACTATCGAGTTAATTCATGATATTTGTACCATATGTTGGGACATCATAGCCAAATATAATGCCTTGATATCCTATATTATCGAATTGATTAGCACATACATATAATGTGTGAAGATCACCCAAGTAGTGGAATAGATCCTAACAACCAAATTAGAGAAGATAAATGAAATAGAAGATTTTCATGTTTGAGTTAATGTTGTAAGAGAGCGAGAGTTGGTAGCTGATCACAAATAGGAATGAGAGATAATATATACAAAATTTTGGTACACTCTCACCAGAGAATAAGCAATTCATGAATGTGTAGCCCAAGTGAAATCCCTACATAAGGTGATTGGTAGCTTACATGATACTTTAGAATATCTAGTTAAAAATGGTCTACCATATCCCTAGAAAGATTATCATTAGCTCATTTTAGAGCAAGAGTAGAGATCCTAGAAGTCGAGGATGCTATGAAGGCAATCAAAGCCATTGTAGAGCTAAAAGGGTAGGTGTAATAAGTCATGTGCAAAGCAATAAAATTCTCATGCATAGACCAAATTGAGCTCTTGGGGAGTCTTGGTCATTTCTAAAAGGAGAACTAGAAGAATGTAGAAGCTCAAATGAACAAGCTTCCATCTCACTAGTCTTCCCATGCACTCTTTATTTTTGTTCATTGTTTCTTATGCTTCTTCACTATTTTTTGTTTTTGTTTTTGTTTTTTTTTTTTCTATTTATAGATTCAAATTTTGACTCCATGGTCAAGGATAAGATAATAAATATAGTTTCACTCCTTTCAGCAAGCTAAAGACCCTTGAGAGCTGCTAAGACTATAGGGGAATTTTTCTTATAGCCCTCTCTTCACTCCAAGTATTAATTAAAGTGGGATAGGCTAAAGAAGGTAGTTGAAAGGTGCCTCCCATTTTTAGTTAGAAGGAAGGGACATCAAGGTAAATGAGTCCAAAGTTCATGTTGATTATTAGATCTTCCATTGATGGTTGACTCATATTTTACCCAAAGTCAATACCATTGATGGAATTAAGGCTCATGGGTCACTGATATCCCATATAATGGTCTGGATAGTCCTTTTTATGGAGGATATAATGGAAAGGAAAAAAGGACCTGATAATATCTAAAGCTAGACATGTTGCATCCAATAAAGAGCCCAAAGAGGAAGGTGCTAGTATCTAAACAAAGAAGATACAAAATTGGCCAAGGAGGTCTGTTGGAGCCAAATTTGACTCAAATTTGAAACTCCCAAATTTAAATATTTGGTTTTAATCAAATTGATAATGATGTTGGTCACTGTTTGAGTTGTGGTGAGTAATTTAACGTTTCATTTGGTTAAATGATGTCTAAACCTTGGTTGTTTGTAAGGTATACCTCTTTTGATTAATCGAATATCCTCAAGTTGAAAAGGGTAGAAAATTTCAATTAAATCCCTAAGACAAAATCCAACATTCAATTAAAAAAAACCCCTTAGGCCTAAACCGATTAATAAAAATCCTCAAATCATAAAGTTGGTTAAAATTTTGCCATGATCTCAAAATCCTAAAGGCTAGGTCCAAAAAAAGTATTGATTAAAACCTAAAGGTATGTATCCCACTAAGCTAACAAGCAAGCAACTCAGATTTAATCCAAGGGACATGCTCGATCCATAAGAAATCAGATGATAACACATTAAAAAATTGACCAAGAGATAAACCAAACAAGTTAAAGCAAGTCCAAAGTAAAAATATCGCACCTTAGGCTTAATCGGATGATAGCGCATCATCTAAAAAACATTTGACGGATGCGCTCTCATGAATAAATTCGAAAGATAAGTCAAAGGGTCAATAAGGTGTAAGCTAAGATTTAAAAATTGAGCATCTTCAATTGATCTAATAGACGTGCTTGATCCAAAATAGATCTGACGGCTATGCAATTTCCAAAAATTCAAAGGTTTAAATAAAGTTATCATGGGTCAAATAGTCAAGTTAAAATCTGAGTAAGTTCGACAGATCATACGATTGTGTCGAGCAAATCCTAGATCAATGGTTGTGATTTCTTCGATTAAAATGAAGTTTAAAATCAATATTAAGAGAACATGCCCTCTTTGGACTAATCATCGGGCTAATTAAGAGGATCAAACGGTTGAACTCAAACAATAATTGATCTAATGGTGGCACGCTCGCATAAGATATATTAAAGTGTTTAAGATTTCAAAAGATTAATTAAAATTTAATCATATCATTAGTGAGGGTCTAAAACATTGGATAATCATTCCCCTTTTGACTTAATCAGGATTAATATTATGGACCCTTGGGTAAACTAACTCATAGGTTGACTAAATCTAACGGCGATGCTTATCTCCACTCAAATACGACGACCGCGTCAAAACCACGAACAGTAAGAGAAAGGCAAAGGTAAAGATAAAATTAATTGTTCTTTAGCAAGGGTTTAATACATTGGTTGATTTCACCCTTTTTGGCTTAAATATGATTAATATAAAATCAAAAGTTTTAACATTGACTATATAGTGTGCATCTTACAAATAATCTAACGACAATGCCCAAACTAATCTGAGAATCAACGTATGCAAAGGCCTATGGTGGCGGTAAAATATCCAAAGCTAAATGAAGACATTTAAATCGGATGATGACGTTCATTCCTCCTAATATCCAATGATGCACATACAAAAAAACATTCGAAGGTTAGCCTAAGCATTATATTACAAATGATTGATAAAATTAGTCCAAGGTATCCATGGTTTTTTCCATTTGTTAAGAACTACGTGCATATGTATAATCCAACGATCACGTCCCACCACAGTAAGATCTAACGATGATCGCAAAAGGAAAGTAAACATATTATATGTTACCATCACTTAATATGAGTTGTTAAGGTTTAAAAATATGAGGATTAACATTGGATAATCATGATTAAACAAGGACCAATAAACCATATTGTTTCAAGTGTTTATATGTAGCCAGGTACATTAACTATCGTGTAGGTCTCGGGATATCAATAGTCACACTAAAAACCTTATCAAGATCGGATGATAGCACATCAATCGATGTTTCAAGAGAAAAACCAATCACTTAGATCCAACGGTTGCAATTAGTCATGGTTGACTTAGTGAAAAAGGGACGTCAAAGGTAATAAAAATTGACTCTCACACCAAAGACCGAATGTCACAAAAAAACTCGAAGGAAATGTAATCGATCCTAAAGATATAGTTATCATTCAGATCCGAGGTGGCACGAGATTCAAAAAGGAAAATATCCCTGCCATACATACCAGTTCCATGTCAGATTAAATGGTCCCTATCGATGAATGAATAGAAGGCTTAAATGATTACAGGCACATGAATCAAAGGATCCCAAGGCACGTAAGATAATGGACATTACCCGTCATAAAACACTAAATTCTAGAAAAGGACGAGTTGGCATGATTTTGTTGGAAAATTTTAAATAGCAATTGGTGGCATCGGGTTTATGACAAAATGTGCAAATTTATCAAGCTCACTCCACCACCCTGTATATAAACTTACGAAACCAGTCAAGGCCACTATCCTGGTAATCCAAGAATTAAAGTTGATACATCAGAGGCACAGAGAGTAGAGGGTATTTGAACTTTGAGAACTCGAGAATAACTTGACCAATAGTCATAAGAGCAATGGCATCATGGGGAGATGTTTTCATTCCAAAAGATACACGAGAAGCCATGAAATTTATGACAGATAGGTCACCCTACTCTATGATCTCTAGGCCACCTATTCTTGGTACCACTATGTATGATTTTACCTAGAAATGTGGGGCAGATAAAAAAACCAATCCGGCTCAACTATACAAGATCGACAACACCTGTATTAAGAGTTTCACCCAAGTGATGGAAGGCGATAACAGGACCCCATGGATAAAGGCAGATTTATTCCATAAATATCATAGGTTATAGTACAAGGGTTTTCCTAGATAAAATAGATGGAACAGTAACATTGGAAAGCTGATATGCTCAAAAGTGCACTTCTTCTCAAACTTGATGGCTCAGCTGGCAGTAGCATACGACAAAAGAACAAGGACCTCTCAAAATCATAAGAATCGACCGGTGTTCAACATCAAAGTTGAACATATCCAGGAGCTGTTTAAATTGATGAATTATACAACGTATCTGGTAGGCCAGGTAATTGAACACCAATATCATATGTTTACTGATATGGAAGTTTTTATAAAATTGTTTGATACACATGCAACAATAGAGAAAGAATTCCCCATTAACAAATTTTCTTTTAAACCCTGGATACAAGACTTTTGTGACATGATAAACATAGTATTGGGAGTACATGATATGAATAGAATAACAAAAAGGGTTTTGTATTTAGCTGCACAATGTAATAGAGGATATAATAACCCAATATATGCATGGGAACTGGAATTAAGCACCCAAATACATAAATAAATGGTAGAACTAAGAAGAGCAATTTTTGAACAGAGGCAGGAGATGCCTCACTTTCCATGGTATTCATTTCTCATTCACTTAATAGTGGGCCAATTGGGGGAAGAAGGTCATAAAAGAGTAAAATCCATCAATAGCCCCTATGTTTAGACTAGCTTTTGGAGACTTCATGAAGGACGAAATCACATGGGCTGGTTTTGTGATTGTTTCCTGGTAGAAATCCATTGGGCCTTTACTGGGTTAGTTCTAGAGAGATTAGGGCTAGGGGTAAGAGCCTTCATTAAAGAAAATAAAATAGGAGATTTCTTCTTCACAGAGGGTTTTACTTACATCAAATTATATAGAGCTAAAATCCCTCATAAGGTGTTACCCCAGTACTGATCATTGTCCATAGAAACCTTAGAATTATGTAGACAGGTAGCAGAAGAGGCTAAAATGAGACTGGTTAAGAAGCATGGCAAGGTCCCCTGGCTCGATGTTCCCTATCATTTTGGGATTATGTATTTTTTGGATATCCTTACATGCTCAAAGGAATGTTCGAATTGGACAACATGGGATTCGATGAAGTATCTTGGAGATTTTATGACCCAAAGGGAACATACAACAAAATGATGGAAAAAAGGGAGTATGCTCGAATACGGCATCGGGAAGATGCTTTTGAAGAAAACTTGTTGGAAGCTATAGAGCAAGGATCATATTTTTAGGTAGTATGGGATAATTTCCCTCTAAAAAAAAGAGGTAGCACATAGTTTTATGAAGCTTATGACTACCCAACAGAACTAAGAAGGCTTCAAAAAGTTTCAGTGGATGCATTAGCACCTGTTTTACCAAGGATAGTCCCAAAAATCAAGGAATACCCCTTGATGGTATTGATAGAGGAATATGAAATCGAATTGATATAGGTCACCATTAGAATTGTTGATGTAATAGAAAAATAGGTTAGGCCCCCTGTGAATAATAAACTCATAATAGAAGCAGAACCAAAAGAGGTTCCTCAACAAACCTATATAGACAAAGACAAAGAAATGGTAACTTCATCCTCTCAAGTTGTAGTTCCTATTTTTGATAATGTATTAGTTGTAACCAGTGTGAAGAAATTGTCACCCATGGTCGTCCCTACATCTATAAACATAAAGGGACAGGATATCAAAATCCCATCAGTGATACAAATGAATCCCAGGAGAACTGGTGGACTAGGTAGCATTTTCTGAAGCCACATAGTAAAGAGTCAAACATAAATAGCTCTTGTAGAAGCAAAGAAGCCAAGATTGTCTTTACTTGTTGCCAGGTTGTTTTGGAAAGAACATATGAGCAGACCGCATTCACTGCTACAGATGAACAAGAATTGTTGTTAGTGGCAGGGATGGGAAATATAGAAGAACAATTTTTAGAAAGAGCAGAATTGGGGACAACTATGTCAGATATTACTGAGATTAATCTCCCTCCTCTGCAAGACCCACTAGTTTTCAGTGCTAATGAGGAAACATAAAGTTCATCAGTACTAGGGAAAGACACTGATATATCAAAAATTGTCAAGACAATGAGTGCCCAGGCCATAAACCAATTTGTTGAAAATATTGAAAAACTCAAGAAATAATTGGACCAAGAGGAGAAGGAAAAAGTAGAATTAAAAGCAGTGATAAGTAGGCAACAAGAATAATTGATTCAAAAGGACACTTCAAGTGCACAACCACCCCCAACAATAAAAGTCCAAGATCATGTTTATTATCTGAACACTATGAAGAAGGATATGTCAAAAAGAATAAGAACCCATGCCAAAGGTTTTTCTAAGATGTTTAGACAAATGAGAGTGATCCAAGTAACTACTCAGGAGATACTGACATTATTGCAAGAAAGAGAAAGAGAAATCAAGTAAGGTGGATTAATGTGGTAGATGAGATGAGTAAAATGATAAATGATGCAAGGGAAAAAATGGAAGACATCGATTTATCCTTAGACCAATGCTCAAAGGTCTTGGATATAGAAGAAGCATTGCTTTAGACCATCGAGAGATTCGAATGTGAACATGGTGATGAGGTAAATATGATTAAGCAAACTACTCTCATGGTGAATATTGTAGAGATGTTTCAATACAAAAGAAATGGGCCCACTATCACTATTAAAAAAAATAAAATATTATAGGAAATGAATATGTTAAGGATTGCAACCACCTTTGATACAGGAGTTTGGAAGTTAATATCTGAACAAATAATAAGACTACAGACAGTCCAAAAAGGGAAAGAAGTTAAAATTCAAGGTCAACAGCTGGGAGCTAGATCATCACAACAAGAACCTACAGTAATAGAAAAAGTCCCTAAGACAATGAAAGAAGTAGTTGAATAAAAAGCAGGTACAAAGAAAGAAATAGGTTCACCAAACACCACCATCACAAGATAAATTGAAGACAATTTTGAAAAAGTAAAAGGTAAAAGACACAACCAAGGAAATAAGTGAAGTGGAAACCAACTGTATAAATTTTGAAGTCTAATAAGATCTGACAAGTGGAGGGCCAAAATTCAACCAAGAATAACATAATTAAGAACCAGTAGCTATAAAAGGAAGTAAGCAAGTATGGATTCTACATCAAGAAATTAGAGAATAGTATTTTTGCTAAGAGGTATACTTGAGTACCCGATATTTGTGATGTTGTATCTCCTTTTCGTGTCTATTTTATTTTATTCATTCTTTATTTCTCTCCTTGCTGTGTAGGATCCTATGATAGGAAAGCATTCAAGAAGCTGAGAATATTTCTAGTCTTATTGAGCCTAGGATTTAGAGACTCTTCTATTTTCAGATTGAAATAAGGAGAGTAGGAGAGACATGTTACATCATTTGAATAGAGTCTTCTTCATTGTATTGATGTATTCTATTGAGAAAAATAGAGTTTAAAAGCATCTTGCCCACTCTGCATGTAATATTTCATAAATCAATACAATTTTGAGTTTTATTCCTATCATTTCTTTGTTTTGGTATTGTGTGTCACTATATAATGGGTTACATTATTTGAATGCATTATATATATTTCTCTAGTTGGTTAACTATTGGTTTTATTATGATATTCAAATAATATTAAGAACAATTTTTCTCTTCCCCTTCTTTCTGTTCATGATATTATTGTTGTTAAATTGCTATAACAACCCAATGAATCGAGGCACCAGTATACATAAGGCATAAAAAATGGTTGTTTTCATGCTTGGTCATTTTAATACATATAGTATAATATAAATCTGGAGCGTGTAATTAGGGTTTTAATAATAGAATTATCGTTGGGGTTTACTTACCCGTTCTGTAGTTTTTTCTTAGCAATATTTGTGTTTAACAGAACATGAGGCAGGTCGACCAGAGCCTGTAATAGCTCATTGGTTTCAAACAAATTCTTGTAGCATGACAATAGAAATCCTACGGATGCTAGAATCGGTTCGAACAATTTTTTGGCACTGTTTTCGGGGATGAACTTATATGTTAATATCATATCATCTTAAGTTTGTTTACCAAACGATATTATTTTTAAACAACTGGTGGTCAATTTGAATAAAGAACATTTGTTTTAATTTTCACTATTTTTACGTTCTTTATTTTGCCCAATTCATATTTCTAGATTTTATTGAATTCTCTTTCTTTATTTTCTTGAATTTTTTCAAGAACCCACTCTTGTGAGGATGAGAGATAATATCAAGCATTATTGATAAGAGTATACTTTGTTATTTATGCACCCTAGTGCTGGCGATTTTACTAGACAAATCCAAAAGAAAAAATAAAAAAAGGAGAGAACAAAACGTGTTGGAGAACACCAGGAGAAGTGGTAAGGAGCTATTTCTAGAACTCGAGAATCCAGAGGTATTTATAATACCAAAAAACTCCACTTTTTAAGACTATTGTTTATAATAGTAGATTAAATTCTAGTGGTAAAATGTACGTGAAGAAAATTTAGAATACTATTACTGCTGATATTACTGTAGATGAACATTTAAAATTAGTAGTAGAAGATATATGTGATTATTCTCATTCAAAGGTAGATAATTCATCAGTCTATGTTCAAACTGCCTAGACCCATACCACCATAGGTATTACATGTATGGAATTAAATTCTACAGTAGCAATGGCTTAGGGTAATGTGCATTTTTGGATAACTAACATATATAGGCCTTTTGTATTACTAGTAAATTTAAATGCCTTATCCAATAAAGCTCACAAATATCTCCCTAAGTTTTTAGGAAATAGTGTAGTAACTGGAGAGGATCATATCAAAAGTTTCTTATATGTAATGGACAATCTAGAAGTTAAACATGAAGATGTAGTATTAAGACTATTTCTACAGACTTTATAAAAAGATGCTAGAGAATGGTTTAATTCCCTTCCTAACAATGATATCCCAAACTTCACCAAAATAGAAGAGGTGTTCCTAAAGAAGTATGGTGAAAGGAAAAATGAACAATTATTTTTAACTAAGCTAGCCACTATGAAAAAGAAAGAAAATGAGGTTGTTAGTTATTTTAACAGAAGATTTTCAAAAACAAGAAACAAAATTCCTACCAACCTTAGGCCTAGTGATATTCAATCTATTTTTTTTATAAGAATACTTTTCAAGGAGAGTTTAACTATGAATTAAGAAAATAACAAGACACTACCGTTGATGGTTGTATGGAAAAAGCAATGGATATAGAAAGAAATATGCTTGACAGTGGTAACATGAAGCCTTATTATTTAGAGGTTAACATGCCTAAGAGAAAACCTAAGAAAGTGGCTTTTGATATACAAAGAAGAACTGAAATTGATCATGCGGAGAAGTTGACTAGTCAAATGACATAAATGTTCAACAACATAAGTAACAGGTTAGCAAGAATTAAAAGAAATGGAAATAATGGTGAATCTTCATAGACAAAGCGACCACATATTGACAACCGTCCCCCATTTAATAAAAATTACAACAAGAATTAGGGAAACAACAATGGTTTTGAAGAAGGGAATAGGAATAAGGGTAATGTGAATAACAACTGGAAAAACAAAGATTCTAACAGGGATCAGAACAATGTCCCTAACCCAATACCTTCTGCCAATGTAGCTGAAGGTTTTCCTTATTTTTGCTCTACTTGTGATGCACCCCATAACCTTGATGCATTTGGAATACACCTAAGTGGTCAAAGTAATGTAGATAAGCATGCAGAATCAAAATAGGATATAAGAATCAATGCATGTTGGTCCGTTGAATATGAATCGAGATAAAGGTTGTTTGAAGAAGACATGGATAAATATGCTTCAAATCATCATCCTCAGATCTTAGTAACTAAAGAAACTAAAATCTTGTAGAAATAACATGAGTAAGGATATGATAATATGAAGCAAGGAAAATTGATTCCCACTACTCAAGAGGTTGAAGAATTAGAGGTAACCCATGTTTTAAATTTTAAGAATAGAATGGTCACTGAAAGAACAAAGAAATTATCTACAAATGAAACAAGAAAACTAAATAGAACAGTCAGTAAAGAGAAAAATAATAGGAACCCTAACAAAATTACTCATGAGGTAATAGAATCAATGAAAGAAGTTCCCAAAGAAGAAAATAATAAACCATTGGATATAAAGAAGATAGAATTTGATGTTGGGTATGAATTCAGTAAGCAAAAATTTAATATCACATTTGGTGAACTTATTGATGCAGAGCTGAAATAACAGCTAGAGAAAACCTCAATATTTCATTAAAAATCTTGGAAATCAAATTTACAGAACTCCCCATTACAATATCTGGACTGTCTCTTATAGCGGACCCGACCCTCTTCGGTCATCATTACATAGACTGCAGGATTTTTTGTAACTGCCTGCATGAATGTTCTATCATCGCCTGCATCTTGTTGCCACGTACCTTGGTTCATCATTACATGGGATGGCGGAGTGCTCTGTAGCCACCTATATCTTGCCACCACGTGCCCTTTTGTAACGGCCTCTGTAACCACCTACCCATCTGGAGTCATGAACAACATGTAGTGAAATCATGACATTTCAGCTTCCTCATCCTCTCTCTCCTTTTAGATCATGATATCATGACATTTTTGCCTTCGACCTCCTCTGTCTCCGTCGGGTCACGAAATTGTGACAATTTTGGCTTTCGACCTTCCCTTTCTCCTTCGATTCGTGCAACCATGACATGTAGCAAAATCATGACAATTTTGGCTTTCGCTCACTCTTTCTGCTTTCAGATCGCGAAATCGTGACATGTCGTGAAATCACGACATCATTGCCTTTCGAACTCTCTTTCTACTTTCGGGTCATGAAATCGTGACATGTCATGAAATCGTGACATCCTTGCCTTCCGTACTCTCTTTCTGCTTTCAGGTCGTGAAACCATGACATGTCACAAAATCACGACATCTTTTCCTTTTGTACTCTCTTTTTGATTTTGGGTCTTGAAACCGCGACATGTCACAAAATCATGACATCTTTGCTTGCAACCTCCTCCTTCCTATTTGGGTCGTGAAATCAAGACATGTCACAAAATCATGACATCTTTGGCATCCTTGCTTCTCCTATGAAACCTATTGTGATATCGCGACAGTTTTCTATGCTGGCTTCTCTCTCCACTTTGTGTCGCGATATCGTGACACTTTGACTGTCATGATATCACAACAATTTTCCCCATTGGCTTCTTTCTCCATTTTGTGTCATGATATCGCGACACTTTGACTATCGCGATATCGTGATAGTTTTCCCCGCTAGCTTCTTTCTCCATTTTGTGTCTCGATATCGCGACACATTTTCTGTCGCAATATCACGACAGTTTCCCTATGGGATTCTTTCTCTATTTTTGTGTCACGATATCGTGACACATTTTCTGTCATGATATCATGACAGTTTCCCTATCGACTTCTTTCTTCATTTCGTGTTGTGATATCGTGACACATTTTCTATCGCAATATCGTGACAGTTTCCCCGTTGACTTCTTTCTCCGTTTTGTGTCATAATATCATGACACATTTTTTGTCACGATATCATAACAGTTTTCCCTTGCAAACCCTTAGAAATTTTTGTTGATGCAAGATTGCTCTGCTGCCACCGGATGCTCCTGCATCAGACACCTGGGGTGGATTGAGAAGTGATCTTCACTTATGTTCTGTTAGAGGGAAACCCAGGCAGGTAACCTCTATTTTTGATAGCCACGTTGCATATTCTACGGGTCTGGCCTTCCACTTGACCAAATACTCAAAATACTGTCGGTTCCTGGTACTATGACCTTTGCGAGTGTCAAGTATTTCCTCTATCGCATCTACGACTGGAGTAGATGCTAGAATGCTCCACAAATTTGGACTTGGTGTCTCACTACTGCCTCCTTCATGATACTGTACCAGATCTAAAATGTTAAAAATGGGGGATATGTTAAGCTCACTTGGCAATTCTACTTCATATGCATTGCTCGAACCCCATTTTCCTATGATTCTACATGGCCCAAACTTCTTCATTTTTAGCTTGTTATAGGTCTTAGCAGTAAATATTTCTTTTCTCAGATGGACCATGACTGCATCGCCCACTTCAAATTCCTTAGACCAGCGCTTTTGGTCTACCCTGAACTTATATTGAGTATTCATCTTGGTAATCTGCTTCTTCACCTCTTCATGCAAGCCCTTCAGATGCTCTGCAAAGTCCTCAGCCTCAACACTACACTTTTCCCTTGTATCCATCCTCCTCAATTCTAAAGCATTTCTGGGACTACTCCCATAAATTATCTAGAATGGTGATTTGTTAGTACTCCTGTTGACAAAATTATTGTACGCAAATTTTTCCTATGGCAAAACCAAATCCCATCCCTTGGGCTTATCTCCTATCAAGCATCTCAATAGATTGCCCAAACTTCTATTTACCACCTCTGTTTGGCCATCTGTCTATGGGTGGTAAGCAGAACTGAATTTCAAATCAGTCTTCAGTTTCTTCCACAAGGTTCTCCAAAAATACCCAACAAACCTGGTATCTCTGTTCGAAACGATACTCTTTGGTAGACCATGAAGTCATACCACCTCCTTGAAAAATAACTCGACAATATGGACCGCATCTCTAGTTTTTTGGCAGGGAATAAAATGCACCATATTTGAAAACTTGTCAACCACCACCAGTATGGAGTCATTTCCCCTTTGCGTCCTTGATAGTCCAAGAATGAAATCCATACTAATATCCTCCCATGGTCTCTCAGGTATAGGTAATGACTGATATAATCTCGTGTGCTACCTCACACCCTTCACCATATGGCAGATCTGACAACTTTGCACGAATATCGTTACATCTTGTTGCAACTATAGCCAATAGTAGTTCTCGTTAACGAGGGCAATGGTATTGTCCCTACCAAAGTGTCTAGCCAATCCTCCACTATGTTTCTCCTTGACCATATTCTCCCTCACTGAACTCCTTGGAATGCATAATTGATTTCCCCTTAACAACATTCCTTCTTGGATCAGAAAATCCAACCACTTAGTCTTGTCTAAAGTAATAGGCACAGAGCAAGCCTTCCAAGCCTCTGCGAAATCGGTATCTATAGGGTACAAACCCTTAAGCTCATCAAACCCTACAACTTCCACATTCATTTCCATCAACAAACACTACCTCCTACTTAAGGCATCTACAACTTTGTTTGACTTCCCACTCCTGTGCTTTAGCACGATGGTATAACTCTGCAGAAACTCAACCCACTTTAGGTGCCTCTGATTTAGCTTCCCTTGGCTATTAATATACTGTAGTGCATGATGATCAGTATATAGAACAAACTCCTTTGGCAACAAATAATGCCTCAATTTCTTTAGAGCCTGAACTATAACATAGAACTCTTGATCATAAACTGAGTACTTCTTCTTAGCATCATTGAGTTTCTCACTAAAATAAGAAACATGCTAACCTTCTTGACTCAATACGACTCCTATGGCACTACCACTAGCATCACAATCTACCTAAAATACTTTATTAAAATCTAGAAGTGCTAGAACAGGTTGCTCTGTAACCTTCTTCTTTAACATACCAAAACTCTTATCTGCTCTTGAGGTCCACTTAAATTCTTTCTTATTCCCCGTCATTGTTTCTGTAAGGGATGCACAAATACTACTGAAATTCCTAATGATTTTTTTGTAAAAATTGGCTAGACCATGAAATGATCTTACCTCAGTCATGCTTCTTGGAGTAGGCCATTCAATGATAGCCCTCACCTTTTTTGGGTCCATTTTTAGACCTTCTGCTGAGATGACAAATCCCAGGTACACTAACTCCTTCTTCACGAAGTTACACTTCTTCATATTTATCAACAACTGCTCCTCCCGTAGCTTCTCAAAAACTCTTCTGATGTGCACCAAGTGTTCTTCCAAGGTCTTGCTAAATATTAAAATTTCATCCAAATAGACAATAACAAATTTTCCCAAAAACTCCTTCAATACCTCATTCATTAGCTGCATGAATGTGCTTGGTGCGTTGGTCAATCCAAATGGCATGACCAACCACTCATACAAACCCTCTCTGGTCTTGAAGGCTATCTTCCACTCATCTCCTTCTCGGACCCGAATCTGATGGTATGCACTCTTTAGGTCAATCTTGGTGAAGTACTCGACTCCACTCAAACAGTCCATGATGTCATCCATCCTTGGCAATGGAAATCTGTATTTTATGGTAATCTTATTAATAGCTTGAGATTCTTTGCACATTCTCCACTCTCCATATTTCTTTGGTGCTAGTACTATAGGTACTGCACATGGGCTCAAGCTCTCCCAAATCAATCCCTTCTGTAGCAACTCTTGGACTTGTCTGTTCAGTTCCTCACTTTCTACAGGAGTCATTCTATGGGCTGCCTTGTTGGGTAAACTGGACCTTGGTACCAAATCTATATGGTGACTGATCTTCCTTACTAGTGGTAAACCCTCAGGTACATTATCTGATATGATATCTAGAAATTCTTCTAACAGATCCATGGCTTCTATTGGGGTATCCTTGCATTCATTTTCCCTAACTCTAGGAATTATTGCATAGCACATATGATATGGCTTTAGAGCATCTAAAAATATCCTCCCTTCAACTAAACAGATTCGAGCACTGGTACACACCTTTTCGTTCGCCTCCTTTAGGGGTTTCAACTTATGGCAAACTCCATTCTTCAACAAGGAATACGTGTTGGCTTGACCATCATGTACTACACTCCGATCAAACTGCCATGGTCTCCCAAGCAACATGTGACATGCATCCATAGGCAGGATGTCACACAGGACCTCATCACAATAAGTCCCAATGTTAAATTTCACCAGGCATTGCTCATTGACCAAAGCCCTATGGTCCTTCTGTAACCATGCAATCCGATCTGGATGCGGGTGTCTTCTTCTCTCTAGATGTAAGTTGGTAACCATCTCTTCATAGACCAAGTTATCAGTACTGCCATTATCTATAATGATATTACAGACCTTGCCTGAGCATTTGCACCTCGTGTAGAATAGGCTGTTCCTCTAGTTTGGCTCCTTTTCCTCATTCAACAAGGCTCTCCTTGTGACCATCACTTCTCCTCATTTTGCCTCCTCAGTGTGCTTAGATTCAACACCTTCGTCTACTACAGCAACTCTGGCCTGACCCTCGGGCCTCCTATTTTGTCTCTCTTGGCGTTGTGGACAGTTGTACGCTTGATGTCCTTCTTCTCCACAATTGTAGCAGGTTCCCTGAAATACTCCTCTTCCATACCCATGCCCAGATCTGCCTC
Organism: Wollemia nobilis; assembly: GCA_028583015.1. NCBI lineage: Eukaryota > Viridiplantae > Streptophyta > Pinopsida > Araucariales > Araucariaceae > Wollemia > Wollemia nobilis. Next base: position 21,572 of record JAQPPZ010010500.1, read on the forward strand.
TTCCCCTTGGGTAACCATTGTTTTGATTACGTGGGTGATGGGTATTCTCCTCTTTCTCTTATTTTTGGTCATGGCTACTGCTTGTTTCACCAGTCTTCCTCTGATCTCTATATCTTCCTCCACTGGTCCTTCCACCAGCTCTCCCACCATGATCTCTTCCTCTCTACTTACCCTCAAACCTTCTATTCAGCTTCTCTTCCACTTTTAGGGAAAATTGGTAAGCATCCTCAATCATGCTTATCCGAACCAGACTCAACTCCTCTTGAATACTAGTTCTCAACCCATTGATGTAGCGGGCAACCTTCTCCTTGTTTGCCTCAGAATGGTCGATTCTAATTGAGATCTGGTAAAACTCTTATGTGTACTCTTTGACAAATTTACTTGCCTATCTTAGACTCTGCATCTTCCTCAACAGATCCAACTCATAGTCTACGGGAATGAATTGCGTCTTCAATTTTTCAACCATCTGATCCCATCTGGTGATCTTTTCTTTTCCACTTCTATTCCTTTCTAGCTGCACTACCTTCCACCAGATGCTAGCGTGGCCCTTCAACTTTTTTTTTGTGAACCTGATCCGATTTGGATCTGCAATCTCATCGCATTCAAAATATTCCTCTATGTCGTTGATCCAGTCTATCAACTCCTCTGGGTTGAGATTCCTAGAATAAGTGGAGACTTCAAACTTCAGCTTCTTCTCAATCTGGGATGTAGCCCTAAATAGCGTAGCTTCTACAGGATCCAACACTTCTTCTTTGTCAAATGGACCCTCAACTTCCCAAGCCTCATCTTCGCTGTGGTATTCTCTTCTCGGCTCAACCCCTCTTCTCAATTCCTCTTGCAGGGCCTGCACTTGCCTCTGCAAAGCTCTAAAATTGACCTCTGGCACCATATTCCTCGCACCACCATGGTTTCTTCGTGGAGGCATTTTTCTCACTTTCTCACAACCCTCAACCATAGATCCTGGTGCAAGATGCCTCACACTCGGCACTCTGCTTACATGCTCAAGAGCTTCTAGCTCTGATACCAGTTAATGCAGAGCCAAAATAATAGCCAGAGAAAACCTTAATATTTCTTTAAAAATCTTGGAAATCAAATTTACAGAACTAAATGGTCGACCCCCATTACAATATCTGGATTGTCTCTTATAGCGGACCCGACCCTCTTCGGTCATCATTACACAAACTGTGGGATTTTTTGTAACTGCCTACATGAATGTTCTATCATCGCCTGCATCCTGTTGCCATGTACCTTGGTTCATCATTACATGGGATGGCGAAGTGCTCTGTAGACACCTATTTCTTGACACCATGTGCCCTTTTGTAACGGCCTCTGCAACCGCCTGCCCGTCTGGAGTCATGAAAAACATGTCATGAAATCATGACATTTTAGCTTCCTCGTCCTCTCTCTCCTTTTGGGTCGTGATATCGTGACATGTCGTGATATCATGAAATTTTTTCCTTCAGCCTCCTCTGTCTTCGTCAAGTCATGAAACCGCGACATGTCACGAAATCGTGATAATTTTGGATTTTGGCCTTCCCTTTCTCCTTCGTGTCGTAACAATTTTGGCTTCTGCTCGCTCTTTCTACTTTTGAATCATGAAATCGTGACATGTCACCAAATCATGAAATCATTGCCTTTCGTACTCTATTTCTGCTTTCGGGTCAGGAAATCACGACATGTCACGAAATCGTGACATCCTTGCCTTTCGTACTCTCTTTCTGCTTTCGGGTTGTGAAACCATGACATTTCATGAAATCGTGACATCTTTGCCTTCTGTACTCTCTTTCTGCTTTTGGGTCATGAAACCATGACATGTCATGAAATCGTGCCATCTTTGCTTGCAGCCTCCTCCTTCCTGTTTGGGTTCCAAAATCATGACATGTCACAAAATCATGACATCTTTGGCATCCTTGCTTCTCCTATGAAACCTGTCATGATATCGCGATAGGTTTATCCGCTGGCTTCTTTCTCCACTTTGTGTCGCGATATCGCGACACTTTGACTGTTGCGATATCGTGACAATTTTCCTCGCTGTCTTCTTTCTCCATTTTGTGTCATGATATCTCGACACTTTGACTATCGCGATATCACCACAGTTTTCCCCACTGGCTTCTTTCTCCATTTTGTGTCATTATATCATGACACATTTTCTGTCATGATATCGTGACAATTTCCCTATAGGCTTCTTTCTCTATTTTTGTGTCGCGATATCGCGACATATTTTTTGTCGTGATATCGTGACACATTTTCCCTTGCAAACACTTAGAAATTTTTGTTGATGCAAGATTGCTCTGCTGCCACTGGATGCTCCTGCATCACTTATGAAAGTTCAAACATACAAAGAACAAGTATGTAGAGCTTTTGGATTAGTAGAGCAGAAAGAAGACCCTACTTGTCATGTTGCTAGACAAAATCAACATGATACAAGATCACTATCTTCTGTCAGACCCTTCTACGTGTCATTAAGATATAATTCAGATGAAGGGGAAAGATATGTGATTCATAATTGCATGCTCGATAGTGGAGCTTCACATAATATCATGCCTAAGCTAATAGCTGACCAAATGGGATTAATCTGTACTAGAGATTTTGCTCCTATTTTTGTAATGGATAACAAACAAATTTCCTGTGTAGAGGTTATAACTGGATTATTAGTTTTCCTAGACCAACACCCCAAAAAGGGCATTGTCATGGATGTAGCAGTAATTTATGTTGACCCATTATTATCACTTTTACTCAGTAGACATTGGGTAGAACAACTAGGGGGGTCAATACAACTAGACTAGTCTTATGCTACCATACCCATATCAGATAAGGAGAATATAATTTTGAGAAGGGAACCATTCAACAAACACTTTATATAGTTAATTCAAACAGATGAAAACATGAATAAATTAGTTAACTCTATGGAAGAAAAAGGGATGGGAGTCTATTCAATATGGCACAACCCATTCCTGATGGAAGTACCAGATGCAAAGAAAATGGATCCAAAAGATATGAGAATAAGTAATGTTGAATCAAATCGAGTATTAACCCAAAAAATGTGGACCAAGTCATTTGATGGGGCTAAATTCCAATCTGGAGTAGGTGCAGGTGTAAATTTGACTCATATTAAAGGAAACTAGCTTAGTATCCCTTACAGATTGTAATTTTCTTGCAAAAATAATGTAGCTGAGTACGAAGCTTTACTATTGGGGCTAAGGAAAACAAAAGAGTTAGGTATTAACTACTTAACTGTAATAGGGGATGTAGAACTTACTATACTGCAAATTAAAGGCAAATATCAGACCAAGCATCCTAGACTTAAGCAATATATAAATGCAGTACTGGAAGAAATTGATAAATTTTTGGCTTTTAATATTTCATATATTCCTAGAGAACAAAATCATGTTGTAGATATTTTAGCCGTCAATGCCTCAGGTCTAGATCACCCAGAGATAACTACAGAATATATGGACATATTTCCAACTATCTTAGTCTATAAACCTTCTGTGCTAGATAACATAGTCTATCTTCAGATCTTTCAAGATGATATAAATATTAAGGATTCTATGACTTTGGAAAATCAGTATACAGATGTAATCTGTGATGAAAAATATGAAGAAAATCTAAAAGGTCAAATAGGAGAGCCAGTAGAAGTAATCCAGTTGAAAACTAATAGAATACCCAAAGGATTAGTGTTTCTTGAAAGCCTATTTGACGATTTTGACAAATCCTATAAACCTATACGTAGAGAAGTGATATCTTAGGATATTAATATTGGCTCAATGAAAGAACCCAGAATAGTGAAAGTAGACATGGCATTACCTACTAAAGGAAAATTTGGATATATGAGTTTCCTAAAAAAGAACAAAGAACATTTTGCTTGGACTTATGAAGATCTCAAAACTTTCAAAATGGATGTGATGACACATATAATACCCTTGAAAGAAGATACCAAGACATTTAGATGAAAATAGAGAAAGTACAATCCAAATCTGCAACCAATAATGCAAAAGGAGGTACAAAAATTTTTGCACTCCAAGATAATAAGAAAAGTCAGATTTTTCTCTAGATATCCAACTTAGTACCAGTTAGGAAAAAGAATGGGGACATTAGACTATGCGTGGATTTTAGAAATTTAAACAAGAGCTCACTAAAAGATAATTACCCATTGCCTATTATGGAACAACTGCTGCAAGCAGTAGTAGGTTCAACTAGATTGTCCCTGTTAGATGGATTTTCAAGGTACAATCAAATTCTGACAAATCCAGAATATGGACACAAGGCAGTATTCACCACACCCTGGGGCACATTTGAATATTTAAAAATGCCTTTTGGAATGATGAATGCAAGTGCTACTTTCCAGAGAATGATGAAATTTGATTTCAAAGGACTAATGTTTAAAATTGTAGTAGTGTACTTAGATGATATCATAGTTTTTTCTAAAAATTCATAAGATCATCTAGAACATTTGACTGCATTTTTTGTCTGGTGTAAAGAATTTGGAATCTCTCTAAATCCAAAAAAATACATATTCGTAACTACACAAGGAAAATTTCTAGGTCATATAGTTTCATAAAAGGGGATAAGCATTGATCCAGAAAGGATAGGAGCCATTTCTAAAATTCCCCCACCCAAGAATCTAAATGGGGTAAGGTCATTCATTGGCAAAATAAATTTTATCAAAATATTTGTCCCAAAATTTGCAGAAATGATCAAACCCATAAATGATATGGTGAAGAAAACTAGAGAAATAAAATGGACATTAGAAAATATGGAAACATTTAACAAGATTAAAGAAGCCATATCAACCACTCCAGCTTTAATTTACCCTGATTATGCAAAGGATTTTAATATCTATTCATATGCTTTTGAACACTCTATTGTTGTAGTCATTTCATAGAAAGATAATGAAAATAATGAAAGGCCAATAGCCTTTATGAGCTCAGGACTAAAATGAGTAAATATTAAATACACCTTACTGGAAAAACATGCCTATGCAGCCATCCAATATTTAGAACACTTCAAAGTATATTTTGCTCAAACAAAGTTTATTGTTGTATTCCCTTTATAGAAATAAAAGATATCTTTTCTCAATCAGAGCCATTGGGAAGACCAGCAAGATGGATGGTAAAAATTTTGCAATACAATGTTGAATTAAAAATAGTTAAAATAGTCAAAGGGCAGGATTTAGCTAAATTGTTGGCTAACAAATAAGAATCAGGATCTAAAAATATTCTCACCATAGATCAGACATATGATGACAGAAGAATAAAAAATGAAGAATGTAAATGGTATGAATAAATATTATCATACTTACAAACATTGTCTTTTCTCGGAGATATGACAATAAGTAGAATGAGTTTAGTTAAACTTCAAGATCAGAAGTATTATATACAAAATGGAGTATTATATTGGAAACATCATGACGGAGTATTATTAGTTTGCTTATATGAAATAGAAGTCCTAGAAATAATTAATGAATTTCATAATGGTTTCTATGGAGGACACTTTGCTCCAAGAGCTATAGCTAATAAAATCATGAGAGCAGGATATTATTGGCCATCCCTTTTTAAGGATGTATATAAATATGTTAGGAATTGTTATAACTACCAAGTTTTTACAGGAAAAAAACATCTACCAGCCATGCCCCTCAAGCCAGTAATCATTGAAGCACCTTTTGCTCAATGGGGTATTGACCTGATTGGCAAGATCAAGCCTAATTCATATGGCTAGCATAAGTGGATCATAACTGCAATAGATTACTTCATAAAGTGGGTGGGAGTTGTACCTTTGGGAACATCTACAACTGCAACAATCATCAGATTCATAGAAGAAAACATCTTGACCAGGTATGAAGTTCCTAAAAATCTTGGAACTAATAATGCTCAATATTTTGTGTCATATGAAATGGTAGAATTTTGTGCTGAATCTAGAATTGAATTATCTCATTCTGGCAATTATTACCCCCAAGGAAATGGTTTAGTTGAGTCATAAAATAAAAATGTAATAACAAGAATAAAAAGGTCATTAGGCAAAAACAAAAGGGAATGGGACAGTGAACTTAAATTTGCTTTATGGGATGATAGGCTATCTATTAAAATAAATACATGAAGAACCCCCTATGAGATGGTTTATGGAGAAAAAGCCCTACTACCCCTAAAAATGGAAAAAATGGCACTTTTCCTTTTATTGCAAGATCATGAAAACCCTGATCCCATTTATAGAAGGCTTGACCAAATTTTCTTGTTAGAAGAACAAATAAGAGAGTCCCTCAATAGAATGATGGAACAAACCCAGAAAAATATATAATGGTTTAATAAGAAAGCCATGGGTACTCCTTTTTCTCAAGGAGATATATTCATCTATTGGGATCCTAAAAATGATAAGCATGGTGAAAAGGGTAAGTTTGAACCTAAATGGATTGGCCCATATCAAATTGCCCATGTTATCAGTCAAAATACTTACAAGCTATAGAATTTGTAGGGAGAAATAATGGCTATCCCTATTAATGGCCAACACCTCAAAATGTACAATCGCTATTGAAGGTGTCCTTTACAAAAAAAAAATCCAAAAATAGAGTGGTGAATTGTGTTTAGTAGTTAAGCTTCCCTTTTGTTCTTGAATAATTTTGAGTTTACTGTACACATGATATCTTAATTTTATGAGTATATCTAATTGTTTATTCCACCAAAGAAAATAAGAAAAAAGAGGATTTATTTTAGATGTTGATGAGGTTTACGATTCTTTCATATATGAGTGTTTATGCAATAGTTATTTGATATGAGATAAACCATATAGAAAACAAAGTTGATTGAAACATCATGTCAAGCCTCACATTATAAATTATAATTAAGGTGAATTCAAAGGTCTAAAGAACTAAGTTTTATTTGAGAGGGTAGTTGAGCCAAAAGTCATTACACTCATCTTTTATAGCCAGAAACTAATCCTCAACTTAGACATACTTATTGCATAATTTTCTTATATATCCAAACACTTCTCTCACAAGAAAGAAAAATAAAAAATAAAGTAAAACTAAGTCACTACCTAAAATATCTTGGAAAACCTCTACCAAAGCTATAGATGCTTAATGGGCAGTAAGGTAAAACTAAGATAGGATTAGAAGCAACTCCACCGAGGCTATGCCTGACTGGCAGTGGAGCCTTATAGAATGGTGATTTTTTTTTTGAGTGAAATCACATATTAGCCTTGGCTATTTTGCTCAAATATGGTAAAGTTCTGAAAGATTTAGAAATCCAAAAAAGAATGTACAAACACACACATGGGCAAAAATATGATGAAACAAACGATTGTGATAAAACCTGTGTAATCATATCTTATGACTTAACTAAAACAAGCATTACAATATTTCAAAATAAAACTCATTGATTTCTAAAATTTCTAACCTTTGTTTCCAAATTGAATGAAAAGGTATCTATAGTTTTTCATACTCTACTTGCTTTGATATCATGTTGTTCATACAATTTTTCAGTATATAAAAAAAAATGATGAAGAAAAGAAAGAAAAGAGGAAGAAATTTTTTTCTTTTATACAATTCAAGATTTACTTAGCAGTTCAAATTTTTATTCTTATTTAATTTCTTTTGCAAATAAAACCAAGAGATTCTATAATTCTCAATAGCCTCAAGTTTTCAGCACCTTGTCCCAGTCAAAGCCTATGTTGGTGCCAAATTTGACTCAACTTTAAAACCCCCACATTTAAATTTTTAGTTTTAATCAAATTGATAATGATGTTGGTCACTATTTGAGTTGTGGTGAGTAATTTAATTTTTCATTTGGTTAAATGATGTTTAAACCTTGGTTGTTTGTAAGGTATACCTCTTTTGATTAATCAAATATCCTCAAGGTGAAAAGGGCAAAAATTTTCAATTAAATCCCTAAGCCGAAATCCAACATTCAATTAAAAAACCCCCTTAGGCCTAAACCGATTAATAAAAATCCTCAAATCATGAAGTCGGTTAAAATTTTACCATGGTCTCAAGATCCTAAAACTTAGGTCCAAAGCAAATATTGATTAAAACCTAAAGGTATGTACCCCACTAAGCTAACAAGCGAGCACCTCAGATTTAATCCAAGGGCCGCGCTCGATCTAGAAGAAATCGGATGACGACGCATTAATAAAATCGACAAAGAGATAAACCAAACAAGTCAAAGTAGGTCAAAAGTAAAAATATCACACATTAGGCTTAATCGGATGGTAGCGCATCGTCTAAAAAAAACATATGACAGATGTGCTCTCATGAATAAATTCGAAAGATAAGTCAAAGGGTCAATAAGGTTTAACTTAAGGTTTAAAAATATAGAATCTCCGATTGATATAACAAATGTGCTTGATCCAAAATAGATCTGATGAGTATACAATTTCCAAAAAGTCAAATGTTTAAATAAAGTCTTCATGGGTCAAATAGTCAAGTTAAAATCTGAGCAAGTCTAACAGATCGAACGATCGCACCAAGAAAAGACTAGATCAATGGTTGTGATTGCTTCGATTAAAAAGAACTTTAAAATCAATATTAAGAGAAAATGCCCTCTTTGGACTAATCATCGGGCTAATTAAGAGGATCGAATGGCTACGCTCAAACAATAATCGATCTAACGGTGGCACGCTCGTAGAAGATATATTAAAGTGTTTAAGATTTTGAAAGATTAATTAAAAGTTAATCATATCATTAGCGAGGGTCTAACACATTGGATAATCATTCCCCTTTCAGTTTAATTAGGATTAATATTATGAACCCTTGGGCAAACTAACTCATAGGTTGACTAAATCTGACGGTGATGCTTATCTCCACTCAGATATGACGGTCGTGCCGAAACCACGAATGGTAATAGAAATGTAAAGGTAAAGAAAAAATTAATTGTGCTTTAGAAAGGGTTTAATACATTGGTTGATTTCCCCCTTTTTGGCTTAATCGTGATTAATATAAAATCAAAAGTTTTAACATTGACTATATAGTGTGCATCTTATGAACAATATAATGACAACACCCAAACTAATCCAAGAATCAACGGATGCGAAGGCCTGCGGTGGTGGCAAAAGATCCAAAGCTAAATGAAGACGTATATATCAGACGATGACATTCATTCCTCCTCAGATCCAACGATGTGCATACAAAAAAACAACTGAAGGTTAGCCTAAGCATTATATTACAAATGATTGATAAAATTAGTCCAAGGTACACATGTTTTTTCCCATTTGTTAAGAATCACATGTATATGTATGATCCAACAATCGCATCCCACCACAATAAGATATAATGGTGATCACAAAAGGAAAGTAAACACATTATATATTACCATAGCTTAATACGAGTTGTTAAGGTTTAAAAATATGAGTATTAACATTGGATAATCATGATTAAACAAGGACTAATAAATCATGTTGTTTCAAGAGTTTATATGCAGCCAGGTACATTAACTATCGTACAGGTCTCAAGATATCAATGATTACACTCAAAACCTTATCAAGATCAAATGACAGCACATCAATCGACATTTCGAGAGCAAAACCAAGGGAAAAAGGGAACTCAAATGTAATAAAAACCGACACTCTCACCAAAGACCGAATGTCACAAAAAAACCTGAAGCAAACATAATTGATCCTAAAGATTTAGTTATCACTCAGATCCGAGGTGGTATGAGGTTCAAAAAGGACACTATCCCTGCCACACATACTAGTTCCACATCATATTAAAAGGTCCCCATCGATGAATGAATATAAGGCTTAAATGATTACAGGAACACGAATCAAAGCAGCCCAAGCTACGTAATATAATGGATATTACCCATCATAAAACACTAAATTCCACAAAATGATGAGTTGGCATGATTTAATTGGCCAATTTTAAACAACAGTTGGTGGCATCGGGTCGATGATGAAATGTGTGAATTTATCAAGCTCACTACACCACCCTATATATAAACTTATGAAACCAGTCAAGGCCACTATCCTGGTAATCCAAGAATTAAAGTTGATACATCAGAGGCACAAAGAGGAGAGAGTATTCAAACTTTGAGAACTCAAGAAGAACTTGACCAATAGTCGTAAGAGCAAAGGCATCATGGGGATATGTTTTCATGCCAGAAGATACATAAAAATCCATGAAATTTATCACAGATAGGTCACCCTACTCTATGATATCTAGGCCACCTGTTCTTGGTACCACTATGTATGAGTTTGCCCAAAAATGTGGGGCAGATAAAAAACCCAACCCATATCAACTATACAATATCGACAACACCTGTATTAAGAGTTTCACCCAAGTGATGGAAGGTGATAATAGGACCCCATGGATAATGGTGTATTTATTACATAAAGCTCATAGTTTACAGTACAAGAGTTTTCCCAGAGAAAATAGATGGAACAGTAACCTTGGAAAGTTGATATGCCCAAAAGTGCACTTCTCCTCAGACTTGATGGCTTGGCTGGAAATAGCATACGATGAAAGAACAAGGAACTTTTGAGATAACAAGAATCGGTCGGTGTTCAGCATCAAAGTTGAACATATCCAAAAGGTGTTAAAATTGATGAATTATACCATGTATATGGTAGACCAGGTAATCGAACACCAATATTGTATGCTTACTGATATGGAAGTTTTTAGAAAATTGTTTGATACACATGCAACAATAGAGAAAGAATTCCCCATTAACAAAAATACTTTTAAACCCTTGATACAAGACTTCTGTGACATGATAAATATAGTATTAAGAGTATGGGATATGAATTGAATAACAAAAAGGGTTTTGTATTTAGATGCACAATGTAGTAGAGGATATAATACTCTAATCTATGTGTGGGAACTGGAATTAAGCACCCAATACACAAAGAAATGGTAGAACTAAGAAGAGTAATTTTTGAACAGAGGCAGGAGATGCCTCACTTTTCATAGTATTCATTTCTCATTCACTTAATAGTGGGAAAATTGGCGGAAGAAGCCCATAATATATTAAAATCCATAAATAACCCCTATGTTCAGAATAGCTTCTGGAGACTTCATGAAGGACGAACACACATGGGTTGGTTTTGTGATCGTTTCCTGGTAGAAATCCATTGGGCCTTAACTAGGTTAGTTCTAAAGAGATTAGGGCCAGGGGTAAGAGCCTTCATTAAAGAAAAGAAAATAGGAGATTTCTTCTTCATAGAGGGTTTTACTTACATCAGATTATATAGAGCTAAAATCCCTCCTAAGGTGTTACCCCAGTACTGTCCATTGTCCATAGCAGCCTTAGAATTATGTATACAGGTAGCAGAAGAGGCTAAAATAAGACTGGTTAAGAAGCATGGCAAGGTCCTATTGAGTATTAATTTTACCCAATTGTGAAATTACACTCTCCCTTAGGGTTTGGATCTCAAAACCCTCTCTTGCAATGAAGTTAAACAAACAATTTCTCCAAGGTCTCTGCTATATTAGCATTTGCATATGTGTATTAGTACTCTCATCAAAAATATATGAATTTAATGCTAGGAACACCTTAGTGATTGCAAGTAACTATAAACAAGGGGCATGTGTTGGTTTATTTTACCATGCTACTTTAATGATTGTTCATTAAACCAAAATGAAGATAAATGTCAATTGGCCCTCATATGACCATGATGTAGTGCATTAATTCATTTTATCTTGAGAATTTTAAGGTAGATTTTATCTTCCTTGATTATGTAGATTTAAATCAAATTTTACCTTGCATTAAATCCTACTTAAAATGAATATTAAAATTTTATCTTCCTTGATTAACATGAAAATGAAGATTATATCTATCTATGAATGTAAATCTGAAATGTTGAACATGCTCCTTGAATGTAGCTTATTATCATGAAGATAAAAATAGCCTTTAATGTGAATAATAAATTATTCCTCTTTGGTGATTTTTTTTTTCACAAAGAGATAATAATTTATTGTTTGAA
>JAQPPZ010010502.1:0-32196 GCA_028583015.1 Wollemia nobilis
AAGGCTATCTGTGGGAGAAGAAGTGAAACAGCTATAACTTAGGTCAATCTAGGGCAACAAGTCTTATTGGTGGAACCGATTTGTGGGGGGTTTTGGAACATTCCTATCTCTAGATTGCATGAATTAAATCTTAATCTAAGTTGCAGAATTGGAAACTAATCACTAACTATAGAAATGAAGTCCTAATTACAATTGCAGAATAAGACCTAATTATATTGCGTAATTAACAAACAGTAGAATTGAAAGTCTGATCCTAATTGCGTAAAGGAAATCTAATTACTTTTGAAGTAATGAAAGTCTAGATCTAATGTGGAAATAAAAACTATCAAAATTCTCGAATGTAAGGTTGTCAATCTTCTCGCTCACATTTTGACAAAGAAACATAAAAATGCAAGAAATTGCTTAAAAAATAGTAAATTCTGAAAATAACAGTCTAAAAATAAAGTGAAAGCTTGGATGAAAGTAAGATTGCAACTAAAACATTAAGCACAAGATTTATCTTAGCATAAATAAACTAATACTGCAAATATTGTCAACTATTCACAAGCAATTTACATAACAAGTTCTATAACTCATTCTCACTGCAAGCAAAATCGGAATAAACCTCCGCTTCCGTTAGTCCTCCTCCTAGGTCCGGAAGTGGCCACCTCTTTGTCCGTAAGAAGGTGTAAGTCTCTCTCTCTTTCTAAATCTTAATCACACTCATTTACAAGTAATTTGAAATAGAACTGTGCACTTTATTGATCAAAAGACATGATTACAAGAATTCTATTAAAAACTATCACAGGATCAGTAATAACCAATTTCTAGTTATACTCTGTATTTTCTGCTAGCTTCCTTTCTCTATTTTCTATCTTCTACTACTACTACTCCTGGATCAACCTGAACGGGAGCAATATTTATAGCTATCCTATGATCTGATTACAAACAAAGAATATCTCAAAAGATCTAATCCTACAATGCTGCAACAAATTCTGGTTTTATCCTAGAAGAGGACTAAAACCTGATCTTTTCCCTTAATGATGGATTTGGTCGGCAATGACGGCAAAGACAGATGGAGGATATTTCTCTTTACTTTTTCCAACCTTTATTTCCCTTTTCCCGACTTCAAAAATCGGTCAAAAAGGTCAAAAACACATTCTGTTCTTCATTCCGAAGATAAGTGGCTTCATTCCGAAGACAATGCAGCTTTCATTCCGAAGATCGCTCATTCCGAAGATACCGCATTCTCATTCCGAAGATCGCTCATTCCGAAGATACCGCATGCTTCATTCCGAAGATCCGCTCATTCCGAAGACGCCGCATTCTTCATTCCGAAGATCCGCTCATTCCGAAGATGCCGTGTTTTCTTCATTCCGAAGATATCCGCTCATTCCGAAGATACTTCAGAATGAACAAATGTATGCTTTTCTATTAATTTCTTTGTGTTATCTCTTAAGATCAAATTCTAATGGTCTTCATCCCTTTCCTCATGTGAATTCCATGCCTTGCTATTTATGGACAACTAGCTGGAATTTACATGGGAAAGACCAGCTTTTGCCGCACAAAGAATCAGCTTGCTTGCAATCGATGCACGCATTTAGGTGAAGTAAATGCTTGAAACAAATCAAAATATGATTAGTGAAATGCTGCTATTATTCTAAGCATATCCCATTGTAGCAAATCATAGCAAAAAGAACACAAAACTATGCAAAAAGCTGTAAAATCAGCATATAATATTTCAAATACATTGATCATGCAAAATGGTTAATATACAAAGATATTAAATCAACTTAAATAACATATCGGATAAAACATAAGAGTTTATAGGCATTTTTAGTGTACAAAACATGTTATGATTGAGGCATTTCCGGGCCTCATCATTTTCCCCCCAACTTATATTAATGCATGCCCTCATGCATTCTCTTGGGCTATGGAATCACATATGTCCATGTTTAGATTCCATGACCCGTAGAATAACTTCTTGCCTATGTAATATCCCCTCGTTTTCCTCGAATGTTTCTCGAGCCAATCTTCAAATTGTTCATCAGTGCTGTTCATCTTCTTCAAAGTAAAATGGAACTCGGAGTAATGATGGTTGGAGGCCCGAACCTCGAGACCTATCCAAGCTTATGCCGCATGATCCTGGACTCAGCTTGGACTACACCTCTCGCTCTTCTTCTCGGACCACTCTAGATTGATGGGGGAGATAGGTTCTCTTTTTCCTCAAAGACATGGAAAGTTCATTCCACTCTGTCTCTCGCATACCGACAATGCTCGGAAAGAAATTGTGATCACAAAAATTGTTAAATCTGGGTCACACAACTCCTCAAATTGTTCAAGTACATTCTCTTGATATCATCCCCGTTCATCATTGAGAAGTGGCTACCGAGTGATATTTAGGTGATTTGGCTGGATTGCTCCGACTAACAACTCAGCCTCTTGTTTCAATCACTTTATTCTCGCCTTTTCTCATGATCCCAATAAAGCTGATTTTGCAAAGTAGACATAAATGCTCTCAACCGAACATCTCCAATGTAGATTTGAGGATGAGAGTCAACTTCCTCCCGGAATGAAGAAACTATGCAAAAACAGTTCACACAAAAGATTTTTCTCGCTCAAAAGGACCGCTCAAAATATGCCTCCATAAAATCTTCAATAGTGTCCAATTTGTATGGAAGGTTTGAAGTAATCCTCATGACCCGCCATCTAAGGTATTTTTCCTTCAAAATAAGGTCGTAGAAAACTGGCCGGCCGTCTAAATTGGACTAAAAACTCAGCAATTTGGCACAAGTCGGATACCTTTTCTTTCAATGCCCGAATTTCTCGTGTCCTTGGCTTCTAGCCGTTTTGCTTCCAGCTTGAATTTTTTAGTTTTATTGGCAAGTCGTTCATATCTAATCATCCAAACTTAGCTATGTCCGCATTGTACTGTTCTAAGGACACAAGATTAGGTGGTCTTACTACAGGGGGGATTCTAGGCAACAGATTTGTCCGAACTCCTTTTTCTCGCCACTTCCACTCGGCCGTTCATCCGTCAATAACTCTACTTGCACCCCCTTATTTGCTATTTCTATGGGGTTGTCATCAGATAGTATTTCTACTTGTACCCCCTTATCTGCTGTTTCTACTGGAAGTGTAACAAGTTGAAATGCAGGGACCTCAAGAGGAGTACTTACTTGAGCATTTTCTTGCTGTTGGGACTGTTCTTGTGTTGGTGGTTCATTTTCAACATCTTCTGCAATATTTCTCACCATTTCTCGAAGCATCTTCGTAACAAGAAGGCACTCGTCGTAATGAACAGTGCTTCTTCAGAATGAAGGAGTGCTGTTTCAGGATGAACTTCTATGTCTGCCTCAACAGAGTCATCTGCTCTTGATAAACCCAGAAGTAATTGAGCCAAGTTATCTTCATCATGAGACATAGCTGGCTGCTTTTCAGATTGTGACAACAACAATTGTTTTAGTTCTGCCACTTCCTGCCAAGTTCTCCAATTTTTCTTTCTTGCATCTCAATGATGCTTTCTTTCTCTCGTGATCCATTTGGTCCGTGTTTTGACCACACTTCTTGCTGCCCCCGCCTGTCAAATGATGTCTTCCACTTCTATTTCTACTTCAGAAGCTGATGCAGACAAATTAGTTGCAGCTGGCTGTTCAACCAAATTTTCTTCTTCTGCTGCAATAGTTTGTTCTTGTTCAAGAGGCTCTGTGAGACTGTCTATAAGGGCATCTACCATATCTGTAGCCTGTTGAACTGTAGCCTCCTCCAAACCAATTTGCTTCGCCTTTTGCCTCGCCTATCTGCTCAGGGAATTCTGGAAAGTTATCGATGTCGGTTGTATCTTTGTGACATCTGGGCTACTTGGTCTATCTTCTTCCTCCATGACCTCGTTCCGTAGTTTCTTTCAAATGAATTCTTGTAGACCTCCTAGTTCCGTATGCAAATTTCTTCTTTTTGCTCTATTTTCTGGTGACAGATAGGGGTCATGGGGTCATTTTTGATGCCTCTCGTTTCCCTTGTTTCACTTCTCTCGCTTCCGATAAGTCGCTTGCAACTTCAAGAAACCAAACTTTCTTTTGTTTTTCTCGCTCTCGCTAGTTCCGGATCCTCTTTTCTTTTGTCTCTTAGCCCCGTGAAGTTGATGGTTCAGAGCAAGTTCTCAGTAATAGCCTTCAAGGGCACCTTTGCAGCTCTTCTTCTCAGCAAGATCCTCTCGCAACATTTTCTGCAGAACAACTTCTGGAATACTTTCGCAGCAGACTGCTTCCTCTTCTCAGAAGAACATCAGCAGTATTTGGCTCCTCTTCTTCCTCACTTTCATCCCCAAAAATGACATCATTTAGGTTAGAGTAAAACCAGTCAAAACTCCTAGGGTTTCCTCTAAAATGATGTTGGCAAATTAATTTGATAAGGCCATGATGGCGAAGGCTTCCTTTACCCTCCTGATATCTTTTTGCCATGTTCTTTAGTTCTTGATACAAATACAGGGGAAGATTTACCCTAACTTCGGTTGTTGTCTACCATGTCCGAGATGGTTTAAAATTCGTAGATGATGCCCCGACAACAAAGACATACCGCCCTTCACAGGTCAAAAACTTAATCACCCGTGTGGCTACTTCATCCCAGTGGTTCCTCGTAGCCGGCCCTTTTTAACCCCTTGCATGTGTTGTTATGGGTTAAATATTCAGTGTTCTCTATCATTTTCTTCTACAAACCGATTAACTACATTTGCCAATGTGTTCTTGCCAGATCTAGTAATTGAAATTCCCTCTAATGGCAGACTCTGTAATCTGACTTAAAATTTTAGGGCTTACCTCAATAGACATGTCGTTGACATGTGCTCGGTTGTTTCTGAACGTATGGGCAAACATGCCAGCTAAATCTTCAGAAGACCCATTGAATTTGTCCAAAAACGTCATAAACCCTCCGTCTTCAAAAATCTGCACAACTGCCAGATTTTCTCGGAGGAAATTGGTATCTGCAGGCTCTGTTTTGATCTTTCGCCCCATTTTTCTTTGTTTCACAATCGTACACTGCGGCTGCTGTTCTACTACAGGATTTCTGGCTATTTTTTGTTACAAATTTGTAGAGTTTTAAGTTAGAACCCTCGTTGCCCTGTTTCTCTTCTTCTTCTTCTTCTTCTTCGGAATGAGCCGTATTCTGTGCATTGTACCTCGCAACACGTCTTCGAAAAGAAGGATGGCACACATATCTACTTCTGCACTATACACCTGTTCGTTGATAATTGCATGGATGTCCTTGCCGTCAGATCCACCTCATCAATTTTGTAGATTCTCACGTGCATGTTAATTGACATTAAAAACCGGTGGCATATGGTTGCAGATTCTCCGTATTTCCAATGAGTGCAAAAATAGACCATGTGCTGATTGACACGTGTCCCTTCTTCGCATGCAACTAAGAAAAAATCTTAATTTTGTCGTACCTTGTTTTCTTGGACGCCACGTGGAAATGCTCTTTCCGAAAATGCAAATAAAATTTCATTCCGAAGATTATGACTTCATTCCGAAGACAAATCTTCATTCCGAAGACAAATCCTCATTCCGAAGATTATGACCTCATTCCGAAGACAGGTCTTCATTCCGAAGACAAATCCTCTTTGCAAAATTTTCATTCCGAAGATAGATCTTCATTCCGAAGATCAATCCTCATTCCGAAGATTAATCCTCATTCCGAAGATCAAGCTGTATTGTGAAAGTAAATCGTCATTCCGAAGACAGACCCTCATTCCGAAGATAGATCTTCATTCCGAAGATAGATCTTCATTCCGAAGATGATGCAGCAAATCGTTATTCTGAAGACAAAGTTTCTTTCTGAAGACAAATTGTCATTCCGAAGATAAAGTTTCTTTCTGAAGACAAAGTGCAACATCCATTTTGTCATTCATTCTGAAGACAATCTTATTTCTGAAGATAATACAGCAGGCACTATTTTTGGCATTCTTGTTCCAAGATTAGGCAGAAATCAATATTATCATTCTTAAAACATGTTTTTAAGTATGCCAACTCTTATGAATACCTTTTATGCTAATGGTTAATTGTCACATACTATATACCAATCATTTTACAATGAAGAAATGTAAGAAATATATACCTGATAAAAAATAGTTAATGCCGCTTTGAAGAATGACCGCTTTTGTTGATATTCTCATCGAGATTTTCTCGCAACATTTCAAAACAAGTGCACTAGGTGAATTTGTACAATGATGGTTCAAAAATTTCTCAAGGTTATGCATGCCAGAAAACCGGTTTTCATGCACACCAACTCAGTAGTGCCTTAAGAAAAGGTTTTCACTGCTGAGTTATTCATTTTTCTTCTTTTTTTTTTTTCTTGATCCTGACTATGCCCATGAAGGAATTTCATGATTTCCCCCGAAACCATGCCCATGAAGGAATTCATACTCATAATTTATTCATCTTTTTGTTTTCTATTTTTCTGATTTTTTTGTATTTTCTATTTTTTTCTTGAAATCCACTGATCATGTTGATTGTTTTGAAGTGGAAGAAGGATTCTCTTCCACCTGCTGTGTATCCAAACTGTCAAGTTGCCGCAAGAATTCTTCTTTAGTCGTAGGTGTATGGTATACCCCGAGGCGATGTCCATTCACTACCAACTTTCTTCGTGACCCATCAATGGGGGATAAACGAGCCGCTCCATTGTTAAATACCTCTTCAATCCAAGTAAGGTCCCAACCATCTAGTTCTTAGTTTTCCAGGGAAGTCTTCATATTGAGAATCGAACAAGAAAGCCCAATCTCCTTGTTGAAGTTTCCTCCGTTGAATGTGACCGTCATGCCACAGCCTTCCTCTCGCTCCCGAATTACCTCGCTTTGGTGCAGAGCATCCAATCTAAGTTCATCCAATGCATTCACTCGTAGAATCCCGTCTCGTCTCGTGCCTCGCGACAAGTCAATTCCAATTTCAAAGGCCGTGCGCAATGTTAGTAGCTCAAATTCAATAGGTAAGAGAGGCTTTTTACCAAAGACTAGTTCATAAGGTGTGAATCCAAGTAGTGGACTTCCAAGTAGTATTGTAGGCCCAAACTCGCTTCAGGTAATTTGTCTAGCCAATTTTTCCTATGAAAAGCTACTGTTTTTGTCAAGATGCGTTCTAGTTCCCTGTTTGTTACTTCAACCTGGCCATTTGCTTGTGGGTGATAGGGTGATGATTTCCTATGTTTGATTTCATACAATTCTGTAAATACTTTTATGACTTTGGATGCAAATTGGGGTCCTTGGTCTGTGGTGATAGACCGTGGAGCTCCAAATCTCTAAAAAATCTGAGTATACAAGAAATCAGCGACCTTCTCTTCACGAGCATGTTTGAAAGCACGCACCTCTACCCACTTTGTCAAGTAATCGTGGCATACTAGAATATGCACCTTTCCTTGAGAAGGTGGATCAATAGGTCCTACAAAATCAAGTTCCCACCTCTCAAATGGTTCTAAAACCATTTGAGGCTGCAGTGGCATCTCATTTGTATGAGTGGGTTTCCCCATTCTTTGGCATGCATCACAATGCCTGATGTACTTTTTCACATCCTTGTGAAGAGATGGCCAATAATATCCTATCCCTAAGATTTTTCTAACTGTGCTTTTTACAGAATAGTGTCCACCTGAGGGTTCATCATGACAGGCTCTAAGGATATCATACACTTCATCCTTTCGGATGCACCTACGTAACACATGGTCAGGACTGCACTTAAAAAGCATACCCTTAATCCATTCAAAAGAAGAACTCTGTTTGATCAATTGTTTTTTCTGTTTTGAGGTGAAATGTGGAGGAACTTTCCCCGTGACCAAATAATTGGCTATATCTCGCAAACCAAGGTGATTGAACCGATATAGCAAATAGTTTTTCATCAGGAAAAGTGTCATCAACTAATTCCCCTTCATCTCGTGTTCTCGCAACCCGGACAAGAAATCTGCAACAACATTAGCTTTTCCCGGTTTGTTGATTATGGTGATATCAAATTCTTGTAGCAACAAAGCAACCAACGAATAATTCTTGCACTTACCATAGGTTTATTCATCAAATACTTAATGGTTGTATGATCTCGTGTGAATAAATATTTGATAACCTCGTGATATAATGCCTCGAATTTGTTGATGGCATAAATCACCGCTAGGAATTCTTTCTCGCTTGTTGTATAATTTTTCTCTCGCTCCCCGTCAAGTTTTTGCTAATGTTGTAGATGGTATAATGTTCACCATTATCAATTTGTCCTAATGCTGCTCCAATTGCCGTATTGGAGGCATCAGCTCAATATGAAATGGTAATGTCCAATTAGGTCCTCTAAGCACAGGTGGAGTTATCAATTTCTCTTTCGTAGCTTCAAATGCTTCCTGACACTTTGCAGTCCAAGAGAATTCAGAATCTTTAGTCAATAAGGCAAACAGAGGACTCGGCTATTGTACTAAAGTTGGGAATAAACCTGCGGTAAAAACCAATGTGTCCTAGGAAACTTCTGACATTAGTCCGAGTTTTAGGAGGAAGGAGGTTCTTGATAATTTCAACTTTCTTTGGATCAACTTGGATCCCTTCAGAAGAGATGTGATGACCAAGAACTATCCCTTCCTTCATCATCATGAAGCATTTATCTCGGATTTAAGGATAAGTGGTATGTTTCACAACGAGTTAAGACCTTGTCAAGATTTTCCAATGTAAAATCAAAAGTTTGTCCACATACTCGTGAAATCATCCATGTAAATTTCAACACTTTTGGTGGTCGGATCAGCAAAAATTGCTAGGACTCGCTCGCTGAAAAGTTGCTGGGGCATTACACAAACCAAAAGGTAAAACCCTATAGGCAAATGTTCCCCATGGACATGTAAAAGTTGTCTTTTCTTGATCTTCAGGGCAATCTGAATTTGATTATATCCACTGAATCCATCAAGAAAACAAAAGTATCTTTTTATAGCAAGAGTATCTAACACTTGATCTATGAAAGGTAATGGAAAATGGTCTTTGTATGTCACCTTATTCAATTCTCTGTAGTCTACACATACTCTCATTTTTCCATTTTTCTTAGGAACTATTACCAATGGAGAAACCCATTGACTATCAAAAATTGGGTAAATGAATCCTACTTCCAGGAGTTTTTCAATTTCTTCTTTCACAATATCTCTTAAGGCAGGATTCAATCTTCTTTGAAATTGTCTGACTGGCTTGACTTCTTCAGTATAGATCTTATGGGTACATATATCATGATGAACTCCTGACATATCTTTGTAGTTCCAAGCAAAAGCATGAACATGCTTCTGCAAAACAACTATCAATTTTTCTTCCTCTTCCCTAGTAAGCTGGCTGTAGATATTCAAAAATTTGCCTGGCTGGACTTCTATTTGTTTTGTATTTAGAAGGACTGAATTCACTCCTTCATACTTGGTGATTAAGGGATTAAGAGGACATTGCTGTGATGGGAGAAACGAAGCAGTTTCTGTTTCATTGCTATTTGAGGG
Source organism: Wollemia nobilis (assembly GCA_028583015.1). NCBI lineage: Eukaryota > Viridiplantae > Streptophyta > Pinopsida > Araucariales > Araucariaceae > Wollemia > Wollemia nobilis. The sequence continues at coordinate 9,457 of JAQPPZ010010502.1, forward strand.
AAGCATTTCTTATATGGAACAGTGAGAAGGAAAAATCAGATGATGGTGCCATCCATGTGATAGTGAAACAGAGTTTCCTTGTGATAGCACGGATGATTCATCTTCAGCATTTTTGATTCTCCTCATTACTTATCAACTCGTTGGATATTTGTTGCTTCCCCTTCTAAACCTTGTTCATGCAGAACATTCATCAGATTGTTTCATTTTCTAAGTTTTCCGTGTCACCGAGGTCTTCTCGTGTGTTCTCTTACTACTAAGGTAGCTAGTGTAGAAATGACCTCTTCTCGGTTCCTCATCCGAGCCGAAAACCATAACCGACCCAAAAATTTGCTAGATGGTTTTGGCAGGAGGATATAAAGAAATTTGTTTCAGCTCAATACCATTTGAAATGGTCATATTTACAGATCCGCAGCCTATGAAGGCAACTGCAGCTTGCAAGCCAAGGTCTTCCCAAAATAATGGGATATCCATGTGCTGAATTTCTTGGTCAGAAAACCAAAAAATCTGCAGGGAATTCCCAAGAAGAAACTTCTATAGGGACATCTTCAATGATTCCTTCAGGTTTTGCAACCGACCTATCACCCATTTCTAAAACTGTAAATGTGGGGCCGAGATGTTTGAGCCGTAATTGTTCCATTGTATCTTTAGTCATGACATTTATTGCAGCCTCCTAGATCCACTAAAACATTTGATATTGGCACCGAACCTATGGTGACCGTGATAACCGGGCTTCCCGGATCACTATACTTTGGAGGTAGTAGTTTTCCGTGATAAGAGATCACCTATCTTCCCTTCAACCTCGCACAGCCTTGGGGAATGCTTTCTTCTTTCTTTCTCGCTCTTTTAATGCACAAATTTTGGACAATACTATTAATTTCTGGTATTTCCTTAATGGCTTGCAATAAGGGTAATGAGATAGTCAACTTTTTGAGTTCTTTGACCAATTCTGACTCATAAATTTTTGGTATTGCATTAAGTCTTTCAGGATATGGAACTATCCTTGGTAATTGTTCTGCTTGTGTCTCTTTTTCTATTGTTGGATCCAATTTTTCTGTTTCTTTTGTTGGTTGGATTCTCTCTGGTTCTGATGATTCTTGCTCTTCATTATCTTTGGTTTGCATTAAAACTGGTTCAGGTACAACTTTTCCTGAACGGAGTTGAATATCACTACAATCAAGAACATTAATTTCAATATTTTCTTTAGCTTCAGCCACATAGACAGGAGGTGTCTGTCTTACACTGTTTGGATTAGTGATCTGGCTGAGCTGGCAATTGAGGTTGCTTCACTTGCTGTGTTTGTTGTTGTTTTTCTTGAAAATTCTGATTAGGTGCAGGCAACAAATGCTGAGTTTGACCTTGATTCCTTTGCTGCCTTGGATAGGACTGGTATTGCCGATTCCACCGTGGTTGGTTTTGCACCCAATGTGGATTAGTCTCGATTTTGATTCCAAGCTGGATTGTTTTGATTCCATGAGGGGTTGTTTTGATTCTCGATTCCAGGTCGGGTTACTCCAATTTGATCGTGGCCATTCTTGGGAATTTGTCCATTGAGGATAATTCCAAGGACGTTGGGGTGGTTCTCATTGTCCCCAAGGCATAGTACCAGGATTATGCCCCCAATTTGTAGGAAAACGAGGGGGATTTTGATATTGAGAGAAATTTCCCCCTTGTTTTGGTCCAATATAGTTGAGTTCCTCAGCCTGGTTTTCTAACACAGCTTTGAGTTGTGGTAGCAGTGGCATTGATCAGCTTGAATGCCTTTTTGAACAGATACTACAAATGGCTGAGATGGTTGTTTTATTCAAAGGACATTCCCGGAAAGCATGTTTACTTCTACATCTTGGGCAATAAATTGCCAAAGGTTCTGTGTTTTTAGCTTTTGCAGAGATTTCCCCTAAAGTAGTGTTTAGATGCACTAGGATATCGGTTTTGAAATTTGCAAGTTCCTCTATCGTGTCCTTTACATCGTATGCCATTTGTGCGGCTTTTTCTTCTTCTCTCGCTTAGTGCGAGAATAATTCCTGCAGAGATCCATAATTTCCTCATTACTGAGAGTGGTTACATCCCCTTTTCCCATTAAATCCAGAACTTCTCTGGATTCATCTTGCAATCCTCTCAAAAAGATAGTTTTACACAATTCTCGGTTCTACTAGTCCACATCTCCTTTGAACAAAGGAGAACCTATCAAGGTAATCTTCCAAGGTCTCATCATCTTCCCCGCTTGATTCTAAATAACTCATCCTTTCTATTCCTTACACGGCAAGTATTCCCGATATTTGTCTAAAAAGACAAGCCTCCATTTGATCCTCGTGTTCTTATGGAATTTGGCTCTAAGCTCATGAACCAAACGTAATGTCGAATCCTTGAGAGTTGAGGGAAAAACCTTAAGTTTTTTATTGTCATTTATATAATCATAGGTCTCGACATACTACCTTGAACTCAAACAAAAACTGGTCGAGATCTTCGGATACAACACCTCGAAGGTGGGAAGTACCGAAGGTGAAATGGTCTTCATGGGAGAGTTTTGTGTTGGATTCAGATGAATAGGATATTCAAATGTTCTAGATGGTTGGAGTATATCCTGATCATCCCCTTCATTATGAACATAGCCATGCTGGCCATCTACATTGCCTCCTTCTACCATAGTTTCTTGTTTCCTAGGAGAAGTTAAAGCTTCCCAAATTGTTCTCTCAAGAGGTCCAAGCTTTTCTGTTGATGAGTCTGATGAATTATCTTCCTTAAGATATTCTGTTGATACAATTGGTGATTTCCCTTTCTCAAAATGTTTTACTGATGGTGAGACTGGTGATTTTTCTATCAATCTTTCAGGTAGTTCAAACACAGGTGATTCACCCCTTAGGCGTGAAGATCTCCTTAATGGGACAAGCCAGGGATCCTTTGGGGTCTCCCTAGACTTACTCATTCATGTTTACTCCTAAATGACATAAATTAAGTCAATAGTTGTTATCTTACTCATTGTTATATTCAGATTTTAACCTGAATGTTCACAGTTTAGTCTGATTATAGCTATTGGACTATTTGTTTTCTTCTGGACAACACTATATCCCCGACAACGGTGCCAAAATGATGCGTAGTCGTTATACCATCATTAATTCTCAATGAATCATCAATCCAGAGGCAGTGTACAAGGCTATCTCATGGGAGAAGAAGTGAAACAGCTATAACTTAGGTCAATCTAGGGCAACAAGTCTTATTGGTGGAACCGGTTTGTGGGGGGTTTTGGAACATTCCTATCTCTAGATTGCATGAATTAAATCTTAATCTAAGTTGCAGAATTGGAAACTAATCACTAACTGCAGAAATGAAGTCCTAATTACAATTGCAGAATAAGACCTAATTATATTGCATAATTAACATTGTAGAATTGAAAGTCTGATCCTAATTGCAGAAAGGAAATATAATTACTTTTGTAGTAATGAAAGTCTAGATTTAATGTGGAAATAAAAACTATCAAAATTCTGTAATAGAAGGTTGTCAATCTTCTGCTCATATTTTGACAGCAAAACATAAAAATGCAGGAAATTGCTGAAAAAATAGTAAATTCTAAAAATAACAGTCTAAAAATAAAGTGAAAGCTTGGCTGAAAGTAAGATTGCAACTAAAACATTAAGCACAAGATTTATCTTAGCATAAATAAACTAATACTGCAAATATTGTCAACTATTCACAAGCAATTTACATAACAAGTTCTATAACTCATTCTGATCGCAAAGAAAATCGAATAAAACCTGCTCTGTTAGTCCTCCTCCTAGGTCCTGGAAGTGGCCAACCTCTTTGTCCGTAAGAAGGTGTAAGTCTCTCTCTCTTTCTAAATCTTAATCACACTCATTTACAAGTAATTTGAAATAGAACTGTGCACTTTATTGATCAAAAGACATGATTACAAGAATTTCACTGAAAAATCATTACAGGATCGTAATAACTCAATTTCTAGTTATACTCTGTATTTTCTTGCTAGCTTCCTTTCTCTATTTTCTATCTTCTCGCTACTACTACCCCCGGCTCAACCCGAACGGGAGCAATATTTATAGCTATCCTATGATCTGATTACAAACAAAGAATATCTCAAAAGATCTAATCCTACAATGTCGCAACAAATTCTCGGTTTTATCCTAGAAGAGGACTAAAACCTGATCTTTCCCTTAATGATGGATTTGGTCGGCAATGACGGCAAAGACAGATGGAGGATATTTCTCTTTACTTTTTCCAACCTTTATTTCCCTTTTCTCGGCTTCAAAAATCGGTCAAAAAGGTCAAAAACACATTCTGTTCTTCATTCCGAAGATAAGTGGCTTCATTCCGAAGACAGTGCGGTTTTCATTCCGAAGATCGCTCATTCCGAAGATACTGCATTCTCATTCCGAAGATCGCTCATTCCGAAGATACTGCATGCTTCATTCCGAAGATCCGCTCATTCCGAAGACGCTGCATTCTTCATTCCGAAGATCCGCTCATTCCGAAGATGCTGTGTTTTCTTCATTCCGAAGATATCTGTTCATTCCGAAGATACTTCGGAATGAACAAATGTATGCTTTTCCATTGATTTCTTCTGGCATCTCTCATGTGGGTTATCTCCTAAGATCAAATTCTAATGGTCTTCATCCCTTTCCTCATGTGAATTCCATGCCTTGCTATTTATGGACAATTGGCTGGAATTTACATGGGAAAGACCAGCTTTTGCCGCACAAAGAATAGCTTGCTTGCACTCGCTGCCGTATTTAGGTGAAGTAAATGCTTGAAACAAATCAAAATATGATTAGTGAAATGTCTGCTATTATTCTAAGCATATCCCATTGTAGCAAATCATAGCAAAAAGAACACAAAACTATGCAAAAAGCTGTAAAATCAGCATATAATATTTCAAATACATTGATCATGCAAAATGGTTAATATACAAACATATTAAATCAACTTAAATAACATATCAGATAAAACATAAGAGTTTATAGGCATTTTTAGTGTACAAAACATGTTATGATTGAGGCATTTCCAGGCCTCATCACTTTGGTAGAAGAAGTTTATCCCCGACAATAAGACCCTGAGTGGTCTAGCACACTGAATCTCTCTGTACACACTCTGCTCACCGAACAATCCCACTGATCATTTCACACTCTGAGCCCATTGACAATCTGAATCCCTATTCTCTGCATACAAAACAAAACCCTCTTCCTCAAACTCAACAAAACCCTCTTCACACAAAAATGAAAATTTGGACCATAAGATGATGTTTTCAGCCTTGAATAATGTCTCCTATAGGAGACATGACAAAAATTGTAGATCTTCGAATTCTGCACGATCTGGAAAAAAATGGGCTCAAACGGATGCCTGGATCAAAAGTTATGGCCAAAATACGAGAGACACCTTTTTATTCCATGCAAAAAAAAAACCTTTGTTTTATGACTGCATCTCTTCATTTCAAAAACAACCCCAAACTTACACTCAACTTCAAGAATTCATCAGAATACTTCAATCCACAATTCTCAACCCGCAACTTCTTATTCTCCTCACAATACATTGGCAGTCACACCTTTTCATATATCATCCATCCTGCTTTTCATGCCCTGGCTACACACATATTTTTCTTTTTGTGCACAAAACAAAATCGTATTCCCCTATTTTTATTTTCACACTATACTTGTTGTGCACTATACTTTTTCTTCTTCCATACATTTACTATCAAGAGTCTTCGGTTACATATACAAAAGGCAAAAACTCCCCATTAAAAATCTTGTCTAAAATTAGCTTTCAAAGATTCCAACCCTTTTAAAAATGTAACACCTTTAATTCCACATACACACACTTGTCAAACAAAATCTGCTTTTTGTAACTGCCATACTAATTGCATATCTTCCAATCAATGCAATCCACTAAATTTGGATTTATCTTTATCAAAACTCCCATTTTCAAAACTGCCAAAAAGTGATGACAGGGCAAATTGCAACAGTCATAACTTCCTCCTCAAATTTCCAAACAGGTTAAAATTTGAAACATGTATTCTTGGTCAAACCGACTACCTCCAGTTTAAATTTCAGCTTTTAACTCTTCACAGATTATTCATAGTACCTCCGATAAGATGGCCTTTTACGTAGTTTTGATACCTGTCTAAAACTGCCAAAAACTAGAAAAAGTGCTCCGGAGCCATTTTGCAACTGTCACCGTTTCCTCCTCAGATCTCTGTTTGGACTGAAATTTAAAAATTATACTCTCAGTACATCTGAATACCTCCAATAAAAATTTCAAAGTCTGATTCCTCACGGATTGCTTAATATACCTCCGACAAAGTGGCCTCCAACGCTAATTTTACACCTGTCACATAAAGTACAAAATCATCCAACAAGGTACCGATGATGCAACCGACCAGTCTAAACACTGATCTAACATCACCAACACTATCCTGACCTATTTCCCGACTCGTCGACATGCTCAACACTATGTCGGGCTATCCAACATAGTCCATTGGCACTTATGAGCAACATTTGCAACTTTTGACAACTTTTGTAACTTTTGCAATTTCGCACAAACCACTTGCAACACCTTCACCCGAGCATCAAACATGTCCTCACAAGCTCCAAACACCTTACCGTTGCACCAACCAAGTCCAACTGAGTGTGTTGACAATAATGACAACACCTTGCTCAACAATCTCCCCCTTTGGAATTGTTGGCAACACACGAAATTTTTCCTGTAACTCTTCTCCCCCTTTGACAACAATGACAAAGGGCTGCTGCAAACTCCCCCTGAGTCCATACACAACATTCTCAGGCAAAAATTAGTACCAAGCAATAGTTAGAGCAAAAGATAAAATAGTGAAAAATTGCTCCCCCTAAGAATGTGGTCCCGATAGCGGTCTAGTGCTTGGGAAGTGTAACCACTCCCAATTTCTTGCGAAGATATTCAAAAAATTCCTTGGGCAATGGTTTTGTGAAAATATCCGCTACCTGCTCTGTCGTAGGAACAAAATCCAACTTGACTTCACCTTCTGTGACTTTCTCCTTCAAGAAATGGTACCTGATAGCTATATGCTTCGTGCGGGAATGCATCACTGGATTCTTCGAGATGTTAATAGCACTTGTGTTATCACACATGACTGAAATAGGCTCGCTGAAATGAATTCCAAGGTCTTTTAGAGTTTGCTTCATCCATAGTACTTGTGTGCAACATGATGCCGCTGCAATATACTCTGCCTCTACTGTAGACAAGGAAACTGACTCCTGCTTTTTGTTGTGCCATGCTACAAGATTGTCACCAAGATAAAATGCACCTCCACTGGTGCTCTTCCTATCATCAATGCATCCAGCCCAATCTGCATCTGAATATGCAATAAGAGTGAAGTCCTTACCTTTTGGATACCATAACCCATACTCCATTGTGCCTTTAAGGTACCAAAAAAATTGTTTTACAACTGTAACATGAGTCTCCTTAGGACTGGCTTGAAATCATGCAACCATACACACTGCCTGCAAAATATCTGGTCTAGTAGCAGTTAAGTACAACAAGCTCCCAATCATGGATCTATACATGGTTTGATCTACAGGTGGTGACTTGTCATCCTTGCTCAACTTACAACCTATTGTCATGGGAGTACTGACTGGCTTGCAATCTTCCATTGTAAACTTCTTCAACATCTCTTTCACATATTTGATTTGAGAAATGAATATGCCCTTCTCTAGTTGATTAACTTGCAAACCAAGAAAATAAGAAAGCTCACCAATCATTGACATCTCAAACTCATTTTGCATCTTACTTGCAAAATATTTGCACAATTCATCTTTGCTACCTCCAAATATGATGTCATCTACATACACAACAACAATAATTTGATGATCATTTTCAATTTTAGCATACAAATTGTTGTCCACCATACCTTTCTTGAAACCTTGTTGCTGGAGATAGTTGTCTAGCCTTGCATACCATGCTCGGGGTGCCTGTTTCAAACCATATAAAGCCTTCTTCAACCTGCAAACCATGTTAGGATCATCTCCTAGCTGAAAACCATCTGGTTGCTCAATGTATACCTCTTCCTCAAGTTTGCCATTCAAAAAAGCTGACTTTACATCCATCTGATAAACTCTGAAATTCTTGTAAACAACCAATGCAAGAAATATTCTTATTGCTTCTAGTCATGCTACAGGTGCAAAAGTTTCTTCAAAATCAATACCTTCAACCTGTGCATATCCTTTGCATACTAACCTTACCTTATTTCTGACAACCTGTCCATCTTCATTTAGCTTGTTCCGAAAAACCCACTTGGTACCTATCACGTTCTTGTTTACTGGTCTTGACACTAGCTCCCAAGTCTTGTTCTTTTCAATCTGGTTCAACTCTTCTTCCATTGCCTTTACCCAATTTTCATCTTTACTTGCTTCTGCAACATTTTTGGGTTCAATATTGGATAATAGAGAATAGGCTCTTACAATTTTTCTTCTTGTCTGAACACCAACTTTGGGATCTCCAATTATTTGTTCTTCGGGATGATCTTTTTGCCAAGTTACGAATTTGGATTTCTTGTCCTTTTCTTCAATTCTTCTTCTTCTGATTCACTTTTTGTCTCCTCATATTTCTTCTCTTCCTTTTCTCCTTCGATTGTCTCTTCATAAATAGGAAAGTTTTCTTCATTGCTTGTTGGTAGTTCTCTCCTTTCATCAACTTTGACATCAACACTTTCAACAATTTTTCTTAGCCTTTTATTGTAGCATTTATATGCTTTGCTTTTTGTCGAATAACCAAGAAAGATACCTTCATCCGCTCTATCCTCAAACTTGCCAAGATTGTCTTCGGTTCTTCTGATGTAGCACTTACTACCGAATACCTTGAAATGTTTCATTGTTGCTTTTCTACCGAACCACATCTCATATGGAGTTTTGCTTTCATTTGGCCTCAACATGCACCTATTTTGAATGTAAACCATTGTATGAACTACCTCTTTCTAGAACCTATCAGCTACTTTGCTCTCGGTTAGCATTGTTCTAGCCATTTCCTGCACTGCTCTATTTTTTCTTTCCACAACACCATTTTGCTGAGGTGTCCTAGCAGCAGAAAATTATCTCCTGATACCAAATTTTTCACAATACTCTGTAAAATCTTCTGAAATAAATTCACCTCCTCTATCTGATCTCAGGCATTTAATTCTTCTCCCAGTCTGATTCTCAACTAAGTTTTTGAATATTTTGAACATTTCAAGAGCTTCTGATTTATGTTTCAAAAATAGTACCCATGTCATCCTGGAATAGTCATCTATGCACAACATGAAGTATTTGTCACCATTTATACTCTGAGTTCTCATAGGCCCACACAAATCAGTATGCACTAGCTCCAATGGTTTTCCAGTATAATGTTCTTTTGCCTTGAAAGATGTTCTAGTTTGCTTACCTTTCTGACATGATGCACAAATATTGTTTGATGGCTTGGAAATGCTGGGAATGTCTCTTACCACTTTCTTCGAGCTGATTTTTACTAAATTGTCGAAGTTGATATGACCAAGTCTCTTGTGCCACAACCAATTTTCATTTTCATGTCCAAGCAAGCAAGATCCTTCTAAGGTCTCTGTGAGAGTGTACAAATTGTCAGATGTTCTTGTTCCAACTGCTATCAATTTACCACTGTTTGCCTTTCTGATTTCACATCCCTACCTTTTAAAAATCACATCATGACCTCTATCACAAATTTGACTCACGCTCAACAGATTATGCTTTAGTCCAACCACAAACAAGACTTCTTTTGACTTGATTTTTCCATTGTTGATATTAACCCTTCTACCAACTATCTTAGCTCCATCATTGTTTCCGAATTTGACTGAGCCACCTTCATATTGTTGCAATTTTTCAAATTTTTGTTTGTCCCCGGTCATGTGACTAGAACATCCACTATCAAGTATCCATGGTGCGGGTTTATTCTGTGCCTTGAATGTTGTTTGTACAATTAAAGACTCCTTGTCTTCCTTTGGTTGTTCTTTCTCTTTCCAAACTTGTTTGTCCTTTGCCTTGGATTCTTGTATTGTCTTATGATTTTCAGCTGATTGATCATGATTGTTTGATATTTTTTTGTTTTGTTTCCTTGAGTCTGGCTGAAATCTTCTTTCCTAAAAAATATTTGATGCAAACACACTTCTACAAAATTTTGCAATGTGCCCGAAATTATGACATTTATAACATTCCACAGAATAGTCCACCAATGGTGCAAAGAAATTCTTACTCACAAAATTTCTTGGTGCGACATTAAACTTGCAATCTGAAATCTTGTGACCATAAGCATTGCATTTAAAATAGTAACCAGAAAAGAAATAGTTGAACCTGGTTTGCGGTCTTTGCCATGTAGTTGCAGGCATCACGAATCTTCTTCTCCTTTGAACATTAGTGAAGTCATCACTATCTACATTCTTTTCATGCCTTGGCTCATTGTCTTCTCTTACTGGATTTGGCTTTGCTTGATCAGCTTGTGTTTTATTTTCTTCAGTCTTTGTAGATTTTGCATTGGTTGCTTTTGGTTTATTTGATGTTTCTCCTTCTTCAAAACCCAAACCAAATCTAATGGGTGTAGTTCTCTGGTTCTTTATGATCTCATCCAGCTTCATAGAACTCCCTTCAAGTTTGTGATAAGAATTAATTTTCTGATTCATCTCTTCTAACTGCAACCTTAAACCAACAATCTCTTCTTCTAATTTGTTGCAATTTTCTACTTTCATGGTTAATTGCACTTCAAGATCTTTGGAGATCTTTCTGAATTCTTCTATTTGCACCTTCAAAGTTGCTATGATTTCATTTGCATCCTCAAGCTTTCTTGAAGTTTTCTTGTGCCTTTTTCTTTCTGCCTTCAATTCATCTAGAGTTGCAACCAATTCTGCTTCCAGATTAACTTCTGCATCTATTTCTTCTTCATTAAATTCCTCTTCTTCTTTCAACTTTTCTTCTTCAACTACCATGAAAAGAGCTTCACTTGTTTCTTCCTCAGAGTTCTCACTGGAGCTGTCTTCGGATGAACTGACATTCTTGGAGATGAAACTTTTATTCTTGGATTTACCTTTTCTAAAATTTGACATCTTCTTCCTGTCCCCTCTTTCTCTATGTGATCCTTCATCATTGCTATTCCTTTCATTGTAAGGACATTTAGCTGTGAAATTTCCAACACTTCCATAGTTGAAGCATTTGAACGGTAATTTTCCTTTGTATTTTCCTTTACCTTTTTTCAGCTTTCTCACAAAGTTAGCTTCCATTTCATCTGACATTTCATCTTCATCGGATTTTGGTTTAGCTTTGATGTTCTTCTGAGCTTTAAATGTTGCTTCTCTATCAGTAGATTTAGCTTTTCCTATTCTCATCTCATAAGCAGTCAAAGAGCCATGCATCTCATCCATAGTAAGACTATTCAAATCCTTTGCTTCTTCTATAGCAGAAACTTTAGAATCAAATCTTTGAGGAAGAGATCTTAATACCTTTTTGATGATTACCGAGTCTTTGATTTCCTCTCCAAGTCCTCTGATAGCATTGATGACTTCATTTACTCTTAACAGGTAGGCCTCTATATTCTCATCTTCATTCATTTTCAGCCCTTCAAATTGTGCTCTATGTGTCTACAATTTAGCTTCCTTAATCTTGTCGTCTCCTTCATGAATGCTCTTCAACTTATCCCAAATTTCCTTGGTGGTCTTGCATCCCATAAATTTTACCAGTTCACTATCAACTAATCCACACATGATAGCATTCTTAGCTTTTGAATCATTCTCAAATAGTTTCTTTGCCGCAACATCAATCGGAGGAGTAGAGGGTATTGTATATCCATTATTTATTGATTCCCAAATATCGTATCCCAAAGCACAAAGATATGTCTGCATTCTGAGTCTCCAAAAAGTGTAGTTGGTTCCATCGAATAATGATGCTTTTTTTGAGGAGAAGCCTTCACCACTTGCCATTGTGTCACTTCCAAGATCACCCTAGCCGATTGAGCCTGTTCAGGAACCTTGCTCTGATACCAATTGTTGAACTAAGTGTGACACTGAGAGGGGGGTGAATCAGTGTGTATTAAAAATTTTAATCCAACTACGAAATCAAATCAAAACAAGCAATCACACAAACATGCATCACATAACACCATATTTATAGTGGAAACCCGATGTGGGAAAACCATTATGCCAATGGACTGTTTGGACTCCCATCCAAATCCAGCCTCAAAAATATTTGGTCTTTACAATATTTTTGTAGCACCCACTGTAGGGAATGGCACCAACCAACCCGGACTTTAGCAGCACCAACTGCAAGGAGCACCGACCCCTGTTGCCAAGCACCCACTAGGCAAAAATACAAAGCTCTGGTAGAAGAAGTTTATCCCTGACAATAAGACCCTGAGTGGTCTAGCACACTGAATCTCTCTGTACACACTCTGCTCACCGAACAATCCCACTGATCATTTCACACTCTGAGCCCATTGACAATCTGAATCCCTATTCTCTGCATACAAAACAAAACCCTCTTCCTCAAACTCAACAAAACCCTCTTCACACAAAAATGAAAATTTGGACCATAAGATGACATTTTCAGCCTTGAATAATATCTCCTATAGGAGACATGACAAAAATTGTAGATCTTCAAATTCTGCATGATCTGGAAAAAAATGGGCTCAAACGGATGCCTGGATCAAAAGTTATGGCCAAAATACTAGACACCTTTTTATTCCATGCAAAAAAAAACCTTTGTTTTATGACTGCATCTCTTCATTTCAAAAACAACCCCAAACTTACACTCAACTTCAAGAATTCATCAGAATACTTCAATCCACAATTCTCAACCCGCAACTTCTTATTCTCCTCACAATACATTGGCAATCACACCTTTTCATATATCATCCATCCTACTTTTCATGCCCTGGCTACACACATATTTTTCTTTTTGTACACAAAACAAAATCGTATTCCCCTATTTTTATTTTCACACTATACTTGTTGTGCACTATAATTTTTCTTCTTCCATACATTTACTATCAAGAGTCTTCGGTTACATATACAAAAGGCAAAAACTCCCCATTAAAAATCTTGTCTAAAATTAGCTTTCAAAGATTCCAACCCTTTTAAAAATGTAACACCTTTAATTCCACATACACACACTTGTCAAACAAAATCTGCTTTTTGTAACTGCCATACTAATTGCATATCTTCCAATCAATGCAATCCACTAAATTTGGATTTATCTTTATCAAAACTCCCATTTTCAAAACTGCCAAAAAGTGATGATAGGGCAAATTGCAACAGTCATAACTTCCTCCTCAAATTTCCAAATAGGTTAAAATTTGAAACATGTATTCTTGGTCAAACCGACTACCTCCAGTTTAAATTTTAGCTTTTAAATCTTCATGGATTATTCACAGTACCTCCGATAATATGGCCTTTTACGTAGTTTTGATACCTGTCTAAAACTGCCAAAAACTGGAAAAAGTGCTCCGGAGCCATTTTGCAACTATCACCGTTTCCTCCTCAGATCTTCGTTTGGACTAAAATTTAAAAATTATGCTCTCGGTACATCCGACTACCTCCAGTAAAAATTTCGAAGTCTGATTCCTCACGGATTGCTTAATATACCTCCGACAAAGTGGCCTCCGACGCTGATTTTACACCTGTCACATAAAGTACAAAATCATCCAACAAGGTACCGACGATGCAACCGACCGGTCTAAACACTGATCTAACATCACCAACACTATCCTGACCTATTTCCCGACTCATCGACATGCTCAACACTATGTTGGGCTATCCAACACAGTCCATTGGCACTTATGAGCAACATTTGCAACATTTGCAACTTTTGACAACTTTTGTAACTTTTGCAATTTCGCACAAACCACTTGCAACACCTTCACCCGAGCATCAAACATGTCCTCACAAGCTCCGAACACCTTACCGCTGCACCAACCAAGTCCAACTGAGTGTGTTGACAACAATGACAACACCTTGCTCAACAGGAATATTAGAAAACAATAATATTTGCAATTCTAACTTTTCAAGTAGAAACCCTTATTTCTCCTATGTTTTAATATTGCAAATATTAGGCTATATATATATATATATTCCCTTTAGATATTGTTTTCAAATATGGTTGATTTCTCTTAATGTTTCAACCTTATATTATACCTTATGACTCCCTATTAATGAAAGTAAATTTGATAAAGTAAAAACCTTACCTTTAGTATTGTACTCCCCACATATTCGACCAAGATTTTGGATATATATGATAGTCCTCTTTAATATATTTTCCTTGGGTGCTATAGCTTATGGTGTACGTTGATTCTCCCTTGGCTTGGATGGTGGAGCTTCAATCCTAGACTTTTGACCTCCTTTGAATATCTTGACCAGACCTTTTAATGCTCTTCACTTCTCTTCCACATTGCAACTCTGGTGGCTACAAATGTGCTCTATGTATTTATGATCTCCTTGGTATTTGGCACCTTTAATAGAAGGATAATATTGATATGTGTGACAAGTATCACGATGGTTATCTTTGAGCGCTTGAGGGATGAGAAAACGCTTAGTGCCACTTGTAATTTTTTGTTTAAAAGATGTTACATTCTTGTATGAGTGTTCATACCTTAAGGATGACACCAACCTTCTTTCCTATAATGATTTCTTGGTTAGAATTGAACTCATGTGGGAAATTTTAATGTGTTCTTCTAGGTGACAAGTGTCACCTTAATTTTTGCATGTGATTTCTATGTAATTCTTCTTCAATGTATCTTTTCAGTGCCCTTATTATCAACACAATACAACCAACTTTTTATTTGTTCAATGGTGCTTGGAATGAGTTGGTTCCAATTGGAGTAGAGAGCAATACCTTTAGATTCTTGGAGCTATAATTTGGAAATAATCTTGAAGAATTCATGCAATGCTATGGGAGATTTTTTAAGTACTCCAAGATGCTCCTTGGATGTACATCCAATGTAATATTTTGTGTCTTCTTTTTCAACCTATTATGAAATCCTTTTTTAGATAATGTTTCACTTGAATATTATGCTTCTCTTTTCTTT
The DNA here is from genome assembly GCA_028583015.1 of Wollemia nobilis. Classification (NCBI taxonomy): domain Eukaryota; kingdom Viridiplantae; phylum Streptophyta; class Pinopsida; order Araucariales; family Araucariaceae; genus Wollemia; species Wollemia nobilis. Next base: position 24,481 of record JAQPPZ010010502.1, read on the forward strand.
ATATTATGCTTTATTTACTTGCAAGTTCAGCTATTAAAATCATAGAAGATATGATACTTTTGAGAGGCTCTATTCCTTTGCATGGAGTGTGTTATTATACCACTTCCTTGGGATATTTTACCTTGAGAATATTGTGCCTTTGAGGCACTTAAAACCCTACACTTTTTTCTTGCATATGGTAGATTAGAAATATAAAAAAATTTGTAAATACCATACCTTTTTTGCACCCCCTTTTTGCAATCTGATTTTTTTTATTTTTAACATAGCTTCCTTGTTGGTAATGGCAAATTTTGAGGTTGTATCCTTGATTAGACACCTCTTTACTTTTACTTGTATATTTTGCTAATGAACCCAAGCTTGTAACCACGTATATAGAAGCTTTTTTTGTAGAAGTAATTTCTACACTTTTTTTAAATAGCCTTTAGTGCACTTTGAATCTTGAGACTCACCAAGTCTTGATTTGAAGCTTCTATTTCTTATTTTAATGGTGGTTTTCTTCTCCACTCCTTGGAGGAATATGATATGATTTTGGTGGCTTTTTTGGGCCACAAAATGCTATAGGTTCTATTCACCAAATAGTGTCTCTAGACACTTTTATTAATCTACTATTTTTTGTGCTCTTGATCCTTAACAATCAACAAATACAAACTAACTTTTTTTGAGAGTAACTAGTTAAAAATAACTAGTATAGTGCTAATGGATTAATAATGCACTTAATAGTAACAATAATATCACCTTATTGCTCCTATAAATAAACTCTCATAATAATTTTTAATGCACTTAATATTCTCTGTAAATTTTAAGAGTAATTTGTAATGAACCCTTAATAATTATTCTATAAACATTCACTAAAATCAATATTGTAGGATATAGTATTCTTGCTTTTTAGATAGCAAATAGGTATATGATAATTTTATTTCTTTAAAAAATATCCAACTCCTATTTAATGTGCAAATAATCCTTAAAATGAATTCTCCCTTTTTGCACTTTCTTGAAGACTATAATGTAATCTATTCTTTTGCAACTTTTAATTTGAATATGGTGCCTTAATAGAATTTGATAATAATCTAATTTAAGATTTAATCAATGAACCTAATTGCACCCAAGTTGCTTATATTTTTTATGGCTTTTGTAGATGATGATATTGGTGTTTTCGATTCACCAAGTTTTTACCTTGGAGTAGATGGTTGAATTTGTAGTTTTCTTGTTGACTGACTAGAGCAGCTTTCTACTTCACCAAACTGTAGCTTCAAAATTTTTGTCTTAAGCCTTGGATTTAGTGGCTTGATCCTTCCGGTGATCTTCTACTTTCTATTATAGATTCAAATAACTCTTTTATCTAAACTATGCCTTATTGTTGTGAGAGGTAATCTATAAATCTCCTAGATTTGGTAGGCTTCTTCTATCTAAGACACTTATTTGTGATTTCTATCTCTAAATATTCAATCTTCTTCTTTTCAAGATTCTAATTTTCTTGAGGTCTTCACTAGATTATTCTTCTAGGATTTGATACTCCTTTCCAAATTCTTCTTCCCTTGGGCTTGTTGTCAGATGACGATAATTATCCCAAGTCCTTCACTATAAGGAACTTTCTCCTTGGTAGTGGATTTATCCAACAAGTTATTCTATAAAATATTTTGATGATGCTTCTATGAGCTCTACAATGAGGCTCTCCAAGCCTTCTTTTATCTCCTTGAGACCTATCCAAGGTATTCTATCTTGTAGCTTCTCTAGTCTTTCAATTGAGACCTTTTCTTCAACCTTCTACTTCTAGAAGTGTTGGTCATGAGATATTCTTTCTTAGATCTCTGATTCTACTGCTTCTAAAGGATATCTTTAATCAATAAAGGAGATCACCAATATTCTATTTCTTGTATTTTTTATGAAGTCTTCTTCAGAAACTCCTTTCTAGAGTTTTCTTCTAAATCAAGAACTTTTCTTCTAAATCAAGAAATTTCTTCTAGAATTTTCTTCAGAGATCTCTTCTTTGGATTTTTATTTTGAATTAGAAATTTATCTTATGAATTAGGAAATTTTCTCTAAAATTTTCTTCAAAAACTCTTCTTTGGATTTTTCTTCTAAATTAGGAATTCTTCTTTGAAGTTTTCTTCAAAATTAAAGCTTCTATGGCCTTCTTCTTGATCAAGGCTTCTCTGGTCTTTTCTGCTTCTACAATATGTAAGTATTAATATCGAATGGAGATCACCAATATCTTATCTCCACCTTGACTCAACTTTTGGAGTCTCTTATTTATTGAGTCTGCTATAAGGCTACTATGACATTTTATTTACTTTTGTACTTTGCATATTTTAGCTCTTGTAATGGGACCTTATTTGAGGTCTTTGAAATATTCAATCTTCTTCATTTTTCTGCAAGTGTTGGAATTATTCTCAGAAGATAATCTTCCTAACTCTCTTGTAGTAAATTTCCAAAAAAATTCTTGAATCTCATTTTCCTACAATAAGTTGTTAGAAACTAGAATTGAAGAATTTGTAATTCTATATATAATAATATTCAATAGTTGATTTTTAAATCTAGTGGCTTAAATGTTGAGTCCTAGTCTTCATGATATTTTTACAACTTTGTGGAAAGACTCTAACCAAATATAATCTCAAGTATTTTGCAATAGATATTTATTTCAATCCTCACTTTTCTAATCCTATTGACTACTATAGTTATTTCTATTAATCAACTTTTAATAGCAATGTTTGCATGCAGTGACGCACAATGGCAGATATGGTTTATAATTATGCAGACCAATAGAAGAAATGGTGACTCTCCCTATTCCTCTTGATCTATTGAAATTCTCTTATGATAACTTTTTATAAGTGGTGGTGCACACTAGCGAGTTTGGTTTACAAAAGCACAAAGAGGATATATGATGGTTGTAGGTCCTCCTATTTCAATTTACCGTGGCTCTCATACCATTTTTAGATTTTGAGGATATACATAGTGGAGAGATCTAACACATGTCCTAATAAAATGTAGTAAATATAAAAGGAAGTGAGACTGCAATATGACTAAAATATACTATAAATAGAAATTACAGAAATACAATGCAATATGGAGGAAATGGTCACTCCATTAATATGAGCTAAAGAGCTACATTGTACTCCATATAGGAGTACTACTACCAAGAGCTTGACATGAACTTACTATGAACTTGATATGAGCTTGATATCTAATCTACCACTATGAGGCCCTTTATATAGGAAGATAGATTCATTGGCCAACACTCTACCTAGTTGTACAAGGGGACACCTTGCACATTATAACTTACACATTGCTACTTGTGCATTTATTACATTGCTTAAAGTAACTAGATAACTTCCCCCTAAAGTAATATCATATCCTAACTATGTACCTAAGGTGGTACATTTATATGACCCAAATAATTTTATATACTCTAACTCTAATATTTTTGGAAAACCAACCTAAAACGGGAGGTCCTGTTGCCAAGAACAAGTAATTAGGGGTATTATGGGATTTCTACTATAGGTAGTTGTATGAGTAGTACAGTGAGGGGTCATCGGTCATTGTACAATTAGGATATAACTAGTAAGATACTAGTGCTAGGGGACAACTAGAAACTAGTGCTGGTAGACTCAATTATGAGTTGGTATGGGATAACTCCTCATCAATCATACCATGTCAAGAGAAACCTAGACCTGATCTAGGGTAATGGTGGGCCATAGTTGAATCCAAGGAAGGTGGACCCTCAACTAATTACAAGGCATATTTATGCTAACCTCTTGCATGTTTAAAATCTAGAAAAAAATAGTCCAAAGAAACCTAAGTCCTCCATATTAAGGGATGGGTAATTATGCATCCATCCTCTAGGTTTTATGGTCCCTAGAGGATAATCCCAATCATGAACCTAAGTTATTAGGGTGAGGGGATAGTTTCACAAAATGATACTATTTTAATGGGATCTAGCTAGTCTCATCCACTTGGAAGATCATCTACAACAGTTAGTACTCTCAAGTAGGTTTTTCCTATACCTCATACTAATAAAATCATGTATGGATAACATACTACTTACATCAAACTTTCACATTATATCGTGTCTATACCTTCAAACTAGTCAAAATTTTCACTTTGTGATTTCTATGAGAAAGACTTGGATGGACAACCAAGCGTGTTAGACTTGGATTGTTATAATTGAGAATATTGGAATGCAATGATTCTTTGGTGGGGAGAAATTATGAGGATAGTTATTGATCTTAGTCTTATTAAGCCTAATTTAGTATTGCATTGTATTTCACATGCAACTTTCTTACTTACATTAGTTTGATTGTTTGTTTGTTAGGGTGCATATGATTTATTTTTGAGACTATTCTTGTCTCTTGTAGGATTGTTTTTGTTTGCACTCCATGATGGTTATAGTTTGTCATCCGGGTATAAAAATTGGTTGTAACTCATGTAAGCTTTATTATTATGTTGTGTGCTATTTAAGAACTAGACATAATACATTTTTTAGCTTCATATTTTTTATTTCCATACCATTTTGTATGTCTCATATATGTGAATCACTCAAGTTTAGAAATAAAGTAATTATGGAGGGTTAGGAGTGTGGATAACATGGTTTCTAAAGAGCAATAAGGGTAATTGGTTGCATGGAGAGGGTTTTTTTAAGAGTGAGGAAGAGTTTTGGCATTAAGGATTATATACCCTACAACACGCTTGCATCCTTGCCTTTAATGGTTGAGTGGGGTAGGCCAGCCAAATAAAGACCAATTTTCCTACTTGGCCAATTAGTACATGGGTGATCACCCTTGTAGGTGCTTTTCTCACCTTAGTAAGCAATTTAATTGTTAACTGAAGTGATTCACTTGCTAATTCTATGACATCATTTTTCTAACAATAATAAAGTACGATATCATCCTTACATCATGATGATATGAAATATTATTAAGGAAGGAGGAATTATAAAAGAAAGAGAAGAAGAGTAGCATAGGAAATCAATAAATTATAGAAGAAAGGGAAAGACAAAGAGGGAATAATAGTCACAAATCAAAATAAAATATATGTAAATATTTACATTTATTTTTTGTTGGAGTTCTTGCTAAATGGATTAGAAGTGCTATCTATTTACTAAAATCAACAACACCCTTCCATACATGGTGTAAGCTTCTAAACATTTATACCCATGATCTAAGGAGCTTAGTAGGATCCACTCCAAAGGAAGTTAAATTTTTGGTGACTTTGTGGTTTAGCATTATCTTCATCCCACTTGAAAACTAAATAAATTTCCTTGTAGTTCATTGTTGGAAATTTCGAGTCCTTAAGTCAAATTTGTCATTGATATCACTGGATGAAGTCATCATTAATGTCAAGAACTTCATCAAGAAACAAAGTTGTCAAGGTTGTCATTTGATATCTAGGAAGAAGCTTCAAATAATACCAAAGGTCAAGAGAATCAGTGTAGAGGTTAAAGGCAAAAGGGCTCCATAATATTTTAAATATTATATGGAAGCATAAGTTAAAAGGTTTTTCATAAAAACCCAAGGAGGCTTATTGCAAAGTTAAAAGGAGGTCTAATATTTATTTTATAAAATATTTAAATTCAATGTGAATTTAAATTTTATAAATAAATGTTATTTATACCAAGTTGTGCAATAAGATAAGGTCTTAATAAAACCAAAGGGTTTTATTAAATTAATTTATAAAACCAAAAGGTTTTTATTAAATTAATTTATAACATTTAAATTCAAATGAATTTAAATCATTTACAAATCAATTCGAGCACCGACGTCTAATAAGGTTGGAGGAGTGCTGACGTGTTTGAATAAATAAGGGAAGGCACTATATATACCATGCCTTAGGAGGCATTCAAATTATCCTTGCTCGAACGATTATTGCATGCGAATTGATTTAAGTAGAGTTCATGAGAAAAGACAACGAAATTTGTGTTTAATGTGACAATGATTGAGAATAATTCGAAAGCACTCGAATTTTGGGAACTAGTTGGGCAGCGTGCCCTAGTGGCAAGGAGGCATTGGTTAAAGTATTGAGGAATCAGTGGCCTACATTCAAAATGTGATAGCAATGTTTGCATTGGTTTTGGAATTCCCAAGGGAACGACGCACATTTTGCTTGGAAGAGAAGGGAGGTTATTAGAGCATGTGGTGCTCTCCACTCCCCAAGTGAGCGCTTAGCTCACATGACGGTTGGAGCTGTGGTTAAGGCATTGGTCAAGGGTTTTTTTGGGATATTGAATCCCTTCCAAGGTAAGGTAATATTTTTGATAATTAATTTTTGGTATTTCCTAAGGCTTGGAGCTAAAAGGTTGTTGAAAGGGTTTGTTAATTGAAATTTATTTTTCAATAAAGTTTGGAGTTAAAATATTGCTTAAGGGGAATGTTAGTTTGAAATTTATTTTTTAATAAAGTTGGGAGTTAGAAGGGGTAGTTATTTAGAAATAGTGGAAATTGTTTTTTAATAAAATTTGGAGTTATAAGGAGTTTGATTTTATTTTATTTTTTTTGTAGATAAGATACTATAGCATTAATACTGGGTTTTATAGGTTGACCCAAAACCTTTTACAAAAATCAGCCTAGGGTTTTTGATGAACATATCCTTACTAAGTATCCTATATATGTAAAATCTACATGCCGCCAAAGCCATTACATCCGGTAAGGCACATAGCTTGTTATCAAAAAAAACTTCCCATACAACATTTTGGGTATACCTCGAGAAAACACACATGCATCATAATTACAAAAAATAAACAGACATGGATCCCTTCCTTGAGACAATGGAGAAACAAAAAGCTGTAGAAACACATAGTAGAGTACTGAAAAAAACTCCCACAAGCTCTGTATTGACAGTTACTCTTAATAATTCTTTGGTAATTACTTTCTTTCGTATATGACATGCTTTGGTACCACATACTATCTTGGCCAATAAGCCTTGGAGAAGTGAACCTACTAGCTATATTTATGGCGATGGCTATCTAGTGGTCCACATGGCTTTGGTTCAAAGTCTTATATTGTCATTTTTTTCCTTCCCTGTGATTATCAACAAACCTCAAATTGCTAAGATGACTAGGAGCCATGTTATCTGACATGTGATTGTCCCCATTAGTCTTTGTGGAATTTCCAAGCAATATCCATGAAGACTGATAGCTCAGATAATTTTTATTGTGAGTCCAATTCAAAAAAGAGATGGGAATACTCCTAGCCTTCGAACTTACAGTGCCTTCCCTGTTGGTAAATTCGACTATCATTCTTGGAATTCTTATTGAATAAGCTCCTCTACTTCACTCGGGACACCGTGTTCCCATTTGAAAAGTTCATCACCATCGACACCCAAATTGGCCAGCTTATCAACAATTTTTTTAGCTTTTCGAAAGACATGTTGGGTTTTTCTATCCTGTCTTCCCTGGAAAAGGATCCTAGCCTCTTCAACAATTGTTTTAATCCTCCAAGGAGGTGTTTTCCAATTATTGAGGAGATTTATAACATGCATAGAGTCTCCTTCTACGATCAAATTTCCTTCTAAGTCTTGATTCATTTGAAGGCCTCTCCACATAGCTCTAGCTTCAACTTCATTGTTCGTCCTTGTTCCCAAATATTCAAAAAATGCAAGCATCATATTCCCATTATGATCTCGCACAATGCCACCAATGCCTACTCTACTAGGATTTTCCTTAGCTGCTCCATCAAAATTAAGCATAAATCAACCCATAGGAGGTGGAGACCACTCAACATTGGC